>UESW01003354.1:51889-85516 GCA_900491605.1 Calamus simplicifolius | reverse complement strand
AGCGCCAGATAAAAAAGGTTCCATTTGGTTGCAAAACCTTGTTTTCCTTTGAAAAAATCTAGTTTTCCTGGATCAATAGAAGGCCAAGAAAATTTTTTGTGTTCTCCCCATGGGATCTTCCGAGCCTCAGTGGTTTCTATCCCTTTTTCTAGTCTGCCTTTATATTTACAGTTCTTGTGCTTCATCTCCTTTGCTCATCGGTTCCACCGACGAGTTCAGAGGCCACACTGGGATATCGGAGTTCAGGGTTCTGAACAGGAGGTTCCTGCAAGACTGTCATGATCCTAATCCTTTTATTGCAATCAATATTAGCTCCAATTCACCGTTATCAGATGAAGAGAATGTTACAGTGACCGTGAGTGGAGTTATTGCGCCAGATAAATTAGATTGGGTTGCTATGATTTCTCCTTCTAACGCAAAGTAATCCATCCAAAAACTTAGTACGTATCTAGTGGACTCGTATTTATGTGTTTTCCTTGGCTAAAACCCTTCGCTTCTTTTTTTATTTCGAGCAGTCTCTCTACTTGTCCTCAGAACTGGTTGCTCTATGTACAAACTGGAGATCTTGCAAGCCTGCCTCTTCTCTGCCATTACCCTGTCAAGGTGAGTCCAATTTTCTTATGATATTAGCAGCAGTAGAGTATTAGTTCTTAACCCTAGCATAATGTTGTTTCTGAGTTACGAAGAGAAGCTATTTTTGGATAGACCTGTTACATAGTAACCTGTCAAGGACCAACTCGCATTCAAACTAGAGAGCTTAAACCTCATACCATTCAAAAATTATAACCAAACATAACTTTAGCGGCAGTGAGTATCTACAATCCAAGTTTTAACAATTTGATGCATGGCAAGTTTTGATGAGCTAAAAGTTTGATTAAAATTCTTTCCGGGATTGAGGGCACAACATCGCACAGCCAATTAAAATTTGCCATGTATGCTGATCAAATCAGAATAAGGAAATTCAGAGTGCACAAGGCTTCACCGTGGGATATACACAGCCTTACCATATGCAGGATGTTTTTAATGTTTCAAATCATAATTTTCTAAATTACCGTGGGAAGACCAACCCTCATATATTCTGATCAAATGAATTTCCTATATTTTGGGTTGTAGAAAATTCAAACTCAATTTGATTTAATATACGCTAGACCGAGCCAGGTTGGGTTGGCTCAAGTTGCATCATAGTGGAATGATCATATAAAAATATGAGCAGATCAGCTTGGGAACCCTATGGTAGTAAACTTTGATAAGACCATAAGGCGCCCAAGCCTAAGCCCAAGCACAAGCTTAACTAGAGTTTGATAAATCTGAGCTCTAGAAATCTTTTACCAAAAATAATAAAGGTCCAACAGGTTCATTCAACCCTAGCATCCATTGTTTATGGCTAGGATTGTGAGAAAATCTAATCCCATTTGATCCCCTATCTTTTATCTCTTAGTACCTACATCGGTCTGGCAGAGTACTCTCATTGTTGGTGTTCTTTTTAATTTCTACGCATTCTATCGCTTTATTTAAAATGTTTTTTGTCCTCACCATACTCTAGCTTGGTAGTTTCCACCACCTATTCAGGTCCAACACTAGAATCTTGGAAAGCCACCTAAACATGCTTTACACCTAATCATTGCGAATAACACTTGCATCCTTGTCTTACTGCCATGGGTATAGAGTTAATCAATGCTTATTCCTAATACACCCTATTACTTATCTATGGTCAAAGACTAGCACATGGGCATAGTTGCCTGAGGGCTACCTTCTGGTTATCTGATGAGTTTTGGTTATTTGATATGCAGGCCCAGTTCCTAAGCAATGATCCTTCCTATCTGAGCTGCAAGAATTCGACATGCGAAGGGCGTGCAGGGAATAAGTGTGCAGTCCGCACTTGCAGCGGCTCTCTCACCTTCCAAGTTGTTAACATCAGAACTGACATAGAGTTTGTGTTCTTCACCAATGGATTCACCACACCTTGTATGCTAAAAAGAACAAATCCTGTTGGATTTGCCAATCCAAAAAGCCCATTGTATGGCCACCTCTCCAGCATCGACTCCTCTGGAACATCGGTATGCAAAAGTTTATGCGACTATAATTATCTATGCGACTATAATTGGCCCTGATTACATCTTTTTCTTCAGATGAGGCTAACTTGGGTCAGTGGGGACAAAAGTCCACAACAAGTTCAATATGGAGATGGAAGGTCTGCTACTTCCACTGTTACAACATTCACACAATCTGAAATGTGCGGTGAGTTCTCCAAGTTTAGAGAACTGAATTTTTAGAGATGAGTTTTTCTATACATATGGAATAAGAAAACCACTATTAAAACCTAGAGTTCATTAGGGTACTGATATCATCTCTCTCTTTTTTTAACATAAAAATGCATCATTTAGTTGTCTCAAAAGGAAAAAAAAAATCCACCATTCGCTATTCTCAAAGTGAACTTCCAGTTCTTAAAGATGAGAATAATGCTAGATGACTTTCATATGGCATATCATATTTCCCACTCTTCTAAAGAGCATTGTAATGAATATGGATGATTCCATTTTACCCCAGAGTTCTTTGTGTCCAATGCTCTAATCTTGAACCATTATGTCCAAAATGATTTCATTTTACTGAGACACAACTGATTTTTTTTTCTCGGAAAAAAAAAAAACGAGGGCTGCAACCAAGGAAGCTAAGTTCAGCGTTTTCAAATACCTGAGTCTGAGCATGCCTATCACTGCACTGAAGTAGCAACATGGGAAGAAGAAAATCTTTGCAACATAAAAATTGAAAAAAAAAATTCCTCTGTTTTTTTGGGAAAAGAGTGGAGAATAATCCAGTTCGCTCAAAAATAAAACTAAAAGTGTAACAATATCGCATGGTGTGCGAGCCAAAAGTGGAGGGAAACATAATTTGTTAACCTTTCTTTAAAGCTAATGCTTGATCCTCTTCTCTGTCTTTGTTCTTGGTATTATTTAGGTGAATTTAGTCCAGCCAAGGATTTTGGATGGCACGACCCCGGCTACATCCATTCCGCTGTAATGGAAGAGCTCCAACCTTCTCATACCTACCATTATAGATATGGCAGGTAAAATTCTCATTTTCCCATGGTGACTTCTGTTAGGTTTTAGTCCTTGATGAGCAGCAATGGATCCCCTCTGTTTTATGCAGGGATTTTATTAGCGCTGGAATTAATTGCTCTTTCCCTAATAGAGGTCGTCGTCCACTTCTTCACCGGCTGAATCAGCCACCAAGCCAAGGTGAAGACTCCTCTGTTACGTGGACCAGCCACCAAGCCAAGGTGCGTTGACCAGATCAATGGCGTTGACCGGATCAATCCCTCCACCTCCTTCTATGCACGTTACCGTGAATCCCCCTTACGCAGGAACTCCAACTAGCCGTAAGCCCTTGCGGAAAGTCTCCGTGAATCTTAGAGAAACAAGGAGTCTGTCTGGGAGCAGAATCGGAGCCTTGGTGCGGTGAGCATGGAATACTCGACGAAGCCAATGAAACCTGGGAGAAGATGAAGAGAGAGGGGAGGAGGAGAAAGAGAAGACGGCTGCCGCCTTGTGATGAGAGATGGAATTTCTGGGAGAAAAGAATCTGTTCTCTATTCCATCCAAACCCTAGAGACTATGGTTTAAATACATCCACGAAGTGGGCCAGGCCCAGACTCAACAAAAAACTCCCATGGACTAAACCCAATGAGATTAAACTAATCCCCAAGCCCGTGTACACCCGTGACTTGATTTAATCTCAACCCTTGGACTCAAACCCAGCCCAATACAAGTTAGCCCACCTGGGCCTTGATAGCACCACACCAGGCCCAACAATCTCCACCTTGGTGCTTTCAAGGCCTCAGCACGTCCACTGTGTCCATCAGCTTTAACAACGAAATACACTTTTGAAAACTGTCCCGTGGAAGAACCTTAGTCAGTGCATCTGCTGGATTTTCTTTGGTGTATACCTTCACCAGCTCCACCTCACCATCTTTCACCAGCTCTCTGATCCTGTGGTATCTGAGGTCAATGTGCTTCGTCCTGGCATGATAGACTGCATTCTGCGCAAGCATCAGAGCACTCTGGCTGTCACTATGCACCTGGACAACCTTCTGATCAAGTCCCATTTCCAGCATCAAGCCCTTCAGCCAAAGAGCTTCCTTTGCTGCCTCTGTGATACCTATGTATTCTGCCTCCGTGGTAGATAAGGCTGTGATGGGCTGCAGACATGATCTCCACGATACTGGACCACCAAACAGGCTGAACACAAAGCCTGTTGTGGATCTCCTAGTGTCCACATCTCCACCAAAGTCTGCATCCACATACCCATATAACTGCCCACGAGCCTCCTTGGATAAGTTGGATCTCTCAGCACCTTCTTGCTGTCCATAGCAAATACCAACCCCAACTGTACCTACCAAGTACCTGAAGATTCCCTTTAGTGCTCGCCAGTGCTCCCTGCCAGGGTGCGCCATGAACCTGCTCACCTGGCTCACTGCATGGGCTATGTCTGGCCTACAACATACCATGGCATACATAAGGCTCCCAACACCAGAAGCATATGGTACCTTCTCCATCTCCTGAGCCTCCACCTCAGTTTGTGGTGACATGGTCTTCGATAAGAAAAAATGTGCTGCCAAAGGTAGTGCTGTCGGTTTGGCATCCTTCATCCCATATCGCTCCAGAATCTTTTTAATGTAGCCACCCTGACTCAGATGCAGCACACCTTTGGATCTATCTCTGATGATTTCCATCCCTAGGATCTTCCTGGCTGGCCCCAGATCCTTCATCTCAAACTCCCGAGACAAAGCTATCTTCAGTTCCTGTACAGCCTTCTTACTCTTGCATGCTATCAGCATGTCATCTACATACAAGAGTAAGTACATCCTAGACCCATCATCCAGAGATTTAACATACACACAAGAATCATACTCACACCTGAAAAGTCCAATGCTCCTAACATAAGTGTCAAATTTCTTGTACCACTGCCTCGGCGACTGCTTCAGCCCATACAGAGATTTCTTCAGCAAACAGACTTTCCCATCTGATCTTGGTTCTCTAAACCCTGGTGGCTGCTCCATGTAGATGCTCTCCTCCAAATGACCATGGAGGAATGCTGTCTTCACATCCATCTGCTCCAGCTCCAAGTCCTGAGCTGCTACAATACTCAATAATAGTCTGATGGAAGTGTGCCTGACAACTGGAGAAAATATCTCACCATAATCGATGCCTTCTTTCTGAGAGTATCCTTTGGCCACTAGTCTTGCCTTATACCTGATACCCTCTTGTTCTGAAGCTCCTTCCTTGCGCTGATAAACCCATTTACAACCAATGGGTTTCTTTCCTTGTGGCAGCTGGACCACCTGCCATGTATTATTTCTGTGAAGAGACTGCATTTCCTCTGCCATAGCATGGATCCACCTATCTCTATCCTGACTTTCCATAGCCTCCTCATAGGTGAAAGGGTCTCCATTCGCTGTCACCAGGGCATATGACAACGAATCCTCAAAGCCGTATCGAACTGGTGGTCGCACGTTCCTCCTGGGCCTTTGCTGTGCGATCCCAGTATCAGTCCCCTGTCCAGCTGCATCCTGCTGAACTCCCTGGCTTCTACCCCCTCTGTCAGTCCTCTCCACCTGAATCTCAAATCCTCCTGGTCCACTAGCAAATGGCACAACTGTATAGGAGGTTGTCTGACTAGTGTTACCGTGTTCTACCTCCTGTAGTCCCTGCTGTGCATCCATGCCACTTCTGTTCTGGAGGATTGAGCTCTCATCAAAGGTTACATCTCTGCTGATGACAACCTTCTTCTCCAAGGGGTCCCATAGCCGATACCCCTTGACTCCTCGCGGGTAGCCTAGGAACACCATCTTCTTAGACCTGGCATCCAACTTACTCCGCTCCCCAGCTCCAACATGCACATATGCTGTGCATCCAAACACCCTTAGATGGTTTAGGCTTGTCTTCCTTCCAGACCATATCTCCTCTGGAATGTCTCCATCTAACCTGGTGTGCGGTGACCGATTGACCAAGTAGCTAGCTGCATCTACTGCGTCAACCCAGAACATCTTTGGAAGCCCTGCCTGCAGCCTTAAGCATCTTGCCTTTTCCAATAGTGTTCTGTTCATCCTCTCAGCCACCCCATTCTGTTGAGGAGTTCCCTTCACCGAGAAGTACCTTCTGATGCCCCACTCCTCACAAAAATCTGGAACTCCCTGCTGGTGTATTCCCTGCCATTATCAGACCTCAGACACTTCACACTTTTACCCTGCTCCTTCTCCACCTCAGCCTTCCAGATTTTGAACTTGGTGAAGACCTCTGATTTCTCCTTCATAAAGTAGATCCACAGCTTCCTTGAGAAATCATCTATCAGGGTCATAAAGTATCTGGCCCCATTCCTTGCAGAAACTGGGGCTGGTCCCCAGACATCTGTGTGTACTAACTCCAGGGGTTCAGCACTCCTAGCTGTGCTGACTGAGAACTGTACTCTCCTCTGCTTTCCCATCTGACAAGGCTCACAGATCTCCATATCTCCGCTACTCAAGTCTGGAAGCAGACCTCTCTTGCTCAGTTCTTTCATCCCCTTGTCTCCCATGTGGCCCAGGCGGTAATGCCACATCCTGTACACATCCCGGGGATCTTGCTCCACAGCTGCCACCTCAGATTTCACAGTCATCACAGAGCCCTCCATCTTGTATAGATTATTTTCCAGCCTCCTCCCTCTCATCACCACCATGGCTCCATTGGAGATGTTCAGAACTCCACTCCTGGCACGACTGCTGAAGCTGTATCCAGTCCGCTCCAAGTACCCCAGTGATACCAGATTCTTTTTGAGTTCTGGAACATGCTTCACACTGGTAAGAGTGCGCACCATACCATCAAACATCCTCACCCTCACTGTGCCAATACCTGCCACCTTGCAAGGGTGATTATCTCCAAGAGTCACATTCCCCTCCTCAACCTATGTGTAAGTACTGAACCACGACCGGTTGGGAGTGTAATGATGAGAACAGGCTGAATCCAAGGTCCACATCTCTGTGCTGTGCCTGTGATCATCTGATACAACCAAGAGATCATCCTCCACCTCCTGATCTGCAACTGTACTCACAGACTCAGATCCTCCTTTTTCTCCCTTCTGATTTTTCCACTTAGGACAATTCTTCTTAAAATGTCCTACCTCTCCACACTTATAGCACTTCAACTCTCTCTTGCCTTTCCTGGACTTTGATCGTCCTCCAGACTTACTTCTGTCCCTGCCCCTACCTCTGCCTGTCCTTTCACCAACTGATAGACCCTCCTGGGGAACAGCTTCCTTGGTCATCTTCTCCCTCTGCTCATTCGTCCGAAGCACCGAGACAATATCTTCATAAATTAATGTCTCCTTCCCATAGAGCAGTGTTGTGACCAATGAGTCATAAGACGTGGGCATTGAACATAAAAGCAGAAGTGCTTTATCTTCTTCCTCCATCTTGACCCCAACATTCAGAAGTTCATTGCTCATCTGGTCGAATATCTGGATGTGACCCAGCACATCTCCACCTTCTGACATCCGAAGGCTGTAGAGGCGCTTCTTCAACATCAACTTGTTGCACATATTCTTTCCCATATAGAGGGTGTGCAACTTCGTCCAGAGTCCCTTCGGGGTCTTCTCCTCCGGCACTGAATAGATGACTGAATCCGCCAGACAGCCCCTGATCATTGAACATGTCTTCTTCTCTAATGAAATCCACTGCTTGTCTGTCATCCCATCTGGCCTTTCCTCCAAAGCCAAATCTAAACCCTGCTGCACAAGGAGGTCCTCTACCCGGACTTTCCACATGGAGAAACTTTCCTTCCCATCAAACTTCTCAACCTCTATTTTTATGCTACTTCCCATGGCCAATTTCAAAAATAGCACAAAAATAAATTTTATAAAATAGAGAAGTACCTTGACGAGATTCTGTTGAAATTATTTCAACTCCTTGAAGGCCTCCAGATTACTCCTTGAACCAGGCTCTGATACCACTTGTTAGGTTTTAGTCCTTGATGAGCAGCAATGGATCCCCTCTGTTTTATGCAGGGATTTTATTAGCGCTGGAATTAATTGCTCTTTCCCTAATAGAGGTCGTCGTCCACTTCTTCACCGGCTGAATCAGCCACCAAGCCAAGGTGAAGACTCCTCTGTTACGTGGACCAGCCACCAAGCCAAGGTGCGTTGACCAGATCAATGGCGTTGACCGGATCAATCCCTCCACCTCCTTCTATGCACGTTACCGTGAATCCCCCTTACGCAGGAACTCCAACTAGCCGTAAGCCCTTGCGGAAAGTCTCCGTGAATCTTAGAGAAACAGGGAGTCTGTCTGGGAGCAGAATCGGAGCCTTGGTGCGGTGAGCATGGAATACTCGACGAAGCCAATGAAACCTGGGAGAAGATGAAGAGAGAGGGGGAGGAGGAGAAAGAGAAGACGGCTGCCGCCTTGTGATGAGAGATGGAATTTCTGGGAGAAAAGAATCTGTTCTCTATTCCATCCAAACCCTAGAGACTAGGGTTTAAATACATCCACGAAGTGGGCCAGGCCCAGACTCAACAAAAAACTCCCATGGACTAAACCCAATGAGATTAAACTAATCCCCAAGCCCGTGTACACCCGTGACTTGATTTAATCTCAACCCTTGGACTCAAACCCAGCCCAATACAAGTTAGCCCACCTGGGCCTTGATAGCACCACACCAGGCCCAACAACTTCATGTTATTATGGGGATGCCAGATGGAAAGTTTAGATGTTCAATATAAGTGTTTCTACCTAATATTTTATCTCTTGCCCTACAATCTGAGATTGATATTTGCTCCCAACAGTGATTCTGTTGGTTGGAGTGGCCAAATAAGTTTTAGAACTCCACCGGCTGCTGGATCGGATGAACTTCGATTTCTTGCTTATGGAGACATGGGAAAAGCTCCATTGGACGCATCAATCGAGCATTACATTCAGGTAACAAACAGACATCAGTGGAAGTCCTTATGCTGTTGATCGATTAGATATCTTTACGTTCATCTTTGAAGCACCTTCCCCATTAATCAACATCACTAGAATGCAAGCACCCCAAATTTTACTACAAGCTAGAAGATGGATGCAGAAAGAAGCTGAAAATTACAAAGGATCTCTCAGCAGTATGTGAAGCCTCTGCAATTCAATTTGGCCTCTCATTCTCAAATAGAAAGAACATGAAACTGATATGTTTTCAAATTGTTTTTTTTTTTCCAAAATATCATCTATTTTCTGTAAATCATTCATGTTGTCAACTTAGAACATAAGACACAAGAATTGAATGACTTTGGTGTTTCCATGGTTTGGAACGTGCAGCCTGGATCACTCTCTGTAATTGGAGCTGTGGCAGATGAAGTTGCATCCGGTAAAGTTGATTCAGTTTTTCATATCGGAGACATAAGCTATGCCACAGGTTTCTTGGTCGAGTGGGATTATTTTCTCCATCAAATCACTCCAGTTGCTTCCCGTGTTACCTATATGACAGCCATAGGCAACCATGAGAGGTAGGACTCTTACTCCTAAAGTAATTTGAAATGAATAAATTACATGCAAAAGTTCTTTCAAGTGGCCTTAATTAGTAGAAGTTTAAAATTGCCCATAGCCAAATCATGTTATCAAAGTCATCTAACATTAATGAATATGTCCCATATGAAATGTTAGAAGAATTTAAAACTGAATTTTATTACAGAGACTATATAAACTCTGGATCGGCATATGAAACACCAGACTCTGGTGGAGAGTGTGGAGTTCCTTATGAGACTTACTTTCCAATGCCCACAAGTGCCAAAGATAAACCATGGTACTCGATCGAACAAGCAAGCGTCCACTTCACTGTGATTTCTACGGAACATGATTGGTCTGAGAATTCTGAGCAGGTACTGCTGTTCTTCTGTTCTTTTAACTTCTATTTTATTCTTTTAACATTTTTGGTCGCCTTTTCACAGTATAATTGGATTAAGAAGGACTTGGAATCGGTTGACCGAGCCAGAACACCTTGGCTAACTTTTATGGGGTAACTTCATATGACTTGATATTCCTGATATTCAATGACTTTGAGCTCTTCAGTAGCATGAAAACCAACTAGTTTTTAAGATCTAGATAGCAACTGACAGATGCTCTTAGAATGATAGCAAATAAAATAAAAATAGCCAGTAAAATCACTATTCTAAATTTAATTAATGGTATTAGTTCACCATAGTGAAAGAGTATAACAATCCTTTGATTAGTATTTAGACAGAGAGGTAAAATACTCATCCTTTTCAATTGTACATGCAATCTGCAATAGATAATCTATGCAGGATTCATGAATTAAGATACAATACAAATAATTTGTAATAACTAACTTGCATTGCATTGGCTTTTCTCTATCTCAAGTAATTTGAACGGTCTATTTTCAAATATTTGGAGTTAAGTTTCACTATGGAGATTTTTGAAATTAGATCATATTAATTGCAACCTTTTATCTATTTTAAAGTTGGTTATCTGACTTCCATGCATAATTGAAGTTTTTGAAAATCAATTAAAGAGATTGACATGAGCAATGCTTCAATAGATTTCTTTTGGTGATAACCATAAGAGTGAAGAGAGAAAACAGGATAATAGGGGGGCAGAGAGAGGAGAGGGCAGAGAAATTAAGAATGAGACTTATTGCCTAATGCAAATTTGGGATCTGATTTGTTTACTGAAAATACCAGTTATGCTGCATTGGAAACCTACCTTGTCCCTTAGATTTGGAAGGCAAGATTAAACCATTAGAAAGATTTTAGAGGGGAAAAAATATATATCTCGAAACAAAGCTCTTAGAATAATCTTTGTTTTATATATTTCAAAATTTTGCATTTATTTTCAGTCAGCCCTTCCTCATTATTGATTTCTTAACTTAATGAAAAATTCTAACTTGAATATTTGATTGGAATAGGCACAGGCCCATGTATTCGTCCTACATTGGTACGCCTCCTAGTGTAAATCCAGACTTTGTTCAATCCCTGGAGCCACTTCTCATGGACAACAAGGTAATAATTCACATATGATGTCAATGTCATGCACCAGAAAATATCTAAAGGTTTTGTTATATTTATTATTTTAATGAAGCAAAGACTCAACCCTTGCCTTGGATAGATGAGGGCAAAAGTGCTATTCAACTTGTATTCATATCTATTTTGAATAAATATTGACACTAATCTTTACCTCTTTTAATATCCATACCAGTAATTGTATCTCTTGAAAAAAATGGATATGAATATGGATACACACACCAATATTTTATCTGTATCTAATCCTTTTCATTCCTATATTTGTCACATAGCTTACTCAGCCACATAAGTTAATATTGTGATCAGTGTCTATTGTCCATCATTGCTTCGCTGCCATGGCAGCAATAACCACCTAATCCTTACCTTCTTTCCGAATTATTCCCTTTTTTTCTACCTTTCTTCTCACTTTATTTCTTTGACTTTCAAATCCAACAACTCAGAGACAATCAATAGTTGGCCTTGCCTCCGTCTATGCATTGCTATAGTCCGATAAAGAACTAGTAATGAATTTAATGTTGGATATCCTTGATTGCCAAGCAACTTGACTCTTAACTGACACTTCTAGTAAACCAGATAAACTAACAACAACCATCAATCTTAAAATGAATAATTAAGATTATGTGTTGGTCTTCTAGCCATGTGTTAATTCTACACAATATAAGATAAGGAATATGTAAGGAAATTGAATAGATCTCTTTGAAATAAATGAAAATACTACAATATAATTGCATGGTCTAGAAGAACTTAAAATTATTCATGTTATTATATATTTTGCTTTAATATAATTTGATATGATTATTCTGAAGTCATATTTAGACAAAATAATGGCTTGCCATGTTTATTTATGAATTTTGTAGTTTAGAAATTTGAATAAACCTAAATAGAGGAACGTTCGACCTTAAAGAAGGTTTATATCCTAAAAAGAAATGGTAGCATCATTTTTTTTTTATAAATGTTGATTTTTTAAGAATGCAATTTCAAGGCCAACTATAGCGAAGAATAGATCATATTTCTTATTTTATGTACTTACATATTGTGCTTTTCTAATGGTTAGGTGGATCTAGTATTATTTGGCCATGTACATAATTATGAGAGAACATGCGCTGTTTATCAAAGTGAATGCAAAGGAATGCCAACAAAAGATAAAGATGGAATAGATACTTATGATAACAAAAATTATACAGCACCAGTTCATGCTGTCATAGGAATGGCGGGATTTACCCTTGATGAGTTTCCAAGCAATGTGAGTAATCCTTTATTCAACATAAGCAGAGAAACTAATGGGAATATTTAAGTTTTGATGCATCTTATTATCTATGATAATTCTTAGATCCTCTCTTATCCACATACACGTGACATTGTGATTTATATGAAGATATATATGCAAGAATTAAAATATTGAATAAATACTGTTTATGCTAGTACACTAATAGGCTGCTCTAAAGATTCAATAACCAATCCATGTTTGGTACTGTCAATTTGATTACATTATAAGTAAAAGAGTACATTTGTAAGGAGCCCAAGTCAATTTATAATTGGTGTTATCTAAATAATGTCATTAAAGAGAGAATGAATGCACATTTAGTAGTAAAAATAATAAATAAAATAATGAACTCAATAAAAAATTAAAAATAAAATTAAGTTATTCAAGATGATGTTACTAAAAAGGGAGATAGAGATAGAGGAGAAATAAATCTATTAAAGTTAGGATAGGGAGAAAGGAATTTAGGGTGTTACAAAGATATTATAGGATATGGAATTTTGAGAAGACTAGCTATTAGACAAATTTTTATTTTCAAAATTACCCATGTTGAAGAAGGATATATAATTTATAAAGCAATACATGTACCTATATAAGGTTATGTTTCATTTTAAACCTTTATTGATTAGAATAAACAATAGATAATATGAAAGAATGTCCATTTTTTATAAGGGCATTCAAGATTTATTATAATAACCATTATCTTTTTAATTTTGGTGTAGGCTGCAGATTGGAGCTTAACAAGGATAGTAGAATTTGGTTATGGACGAGTATATGCAACTAAAACAGATTTGCGAGTAGAGGTTTGTTAGAATATATTAGATATTTTATTTCTTAATATACTCTTGCTCAATTTACCAAAATTTTTTTCCTTATTTTAGTTTATTTGTCTTCAACTCAACTCAACTTAACTCATCTAAGCCTTTTTCTAACTACATGACGTCGGCTATATGAATCTGCTTCCTCCACTTTGCTCTATCAGAACTAAGTCATCATTCAAATTACAAATAGTTATATCTTTTTTAATTACTTCTGTTCATGTTGGTTTAGGTCTACCTCTACCTCTATCCTTACGATTTTAGTTGCATGAACTATTAAATCACTTATTGTCAGTAAAATTTAATTAGAGGCTTTGGATTTCTTACAACTAATTTCTATACCACATGATATTATATATAATATATAGTGTATCATTATATAATCTTATATAGCATAATAATATACAATAATATAGAAAAGCTCTATTGTAATAAAATTTGTTGTCATACTCAGAAACTTTTGCACATTATCATCATATAAAAATTATACTATATTATCATAATCAAAAATTGTCACTAAAAATTTAGACTAGAACTTTCCCTTCTCTTACTCCTCCCTCTTATCTTATATGGTCCCTAAGACCATTTGCCTTTTTCTCTTCTTTCTTCCTGTTCTTTCTATTTTTTCTTTCTTCACCATTTTCTTCTAACTTAAAGTTGTATCATTTTCATTCCATTAATAAAACAATCATGTTGTCATTCTTCCTCCCTTTTACTTCAATAAAAAAAAAAAAATAACCTAGAACCTCAGCTTATTATACAAGGAGGTATGAGCACTAGGACAATACCCAAGGTACTATTGTACGATGTTAATACATAAAATAATAATGAATGTTATCAAATAAGTATAAACTAATTGATAATAAATTTTATAATAAGTTAGTATATATTAGGAAGAAATTTGAACCTATAATTGTAAGTTAAAGTTTGAATGTCGACTTAGTCCTTAATAGAGCAGAGTGAAGGAAGCATATTCATATAGCTGACCCTATGTAGTTGGAAAAAGACTTAGATGAGTTGAGTTGAATTGAGAATTGTAAGTTAAAGCATTTAAGCAAGAAACAATATTTCCTATGATTGTAGTTGCATGCCAACCCAATAAAAATTTGTAAATATATAGAACTAAAATTTCTCTTTGTTATGCAAATTCTACTATTGATAAGTGGAATTACAGCCAATAGATATCTTCTATGTAATAATACTTGCTAGATACTTTCTAGCAATTATAATTATTTTCTTTATCTTAACAAGAATTACACATATATATTTTATTAGCTAAAAAAATTAAATATTTTATATTTGAGTTTAAAAGTATTCAATTTTTTACTATTAAAGTTAGTCCCTTATTTAGTGCACTCATAAAATCCAGCAATCTATTCTCTTAGTTGTTCTATTTATTAATATTATATTAGCTTATTAGATATATAAACTAACGAGTCATATAGAATATAGAGATTTATTATCTCTTATGTTCATTAAATATTCTAGAAATTTATTATATGTCTCTCTTTTATGCATCTAGTATTGTCATTGAAAATTTAAATACCATAGAAATTACTAGTAGAATAATTGACAACTTATATAAATCTATTTTAGAAGGAATAAATGATAATTATAATGAAATAGTGATAAAGATTTACTTTAGAATAATCGAGGTAGCAACATTTTAACATCTACCATTGTAGATGAAGTTCATGTACATATATTTGCATTCAAAAAGTTTTGATATAATTATTGATATACATCATAAAAAATTATAATTTTAAAATTTTAAAAAACATTAAGAAATTTTTAAATATTTGGAAAGGAATTGGTATGTTCCTTTCCATTCTTCATATAACTAATTCAACTATAATTAAATCTTATGTAATTACACTTTTGCACTTTTTCTGTACTACATCGTATGTTTGAATGGTTTAGCTAATTACAATAATATATAATGTCTAGAAAAAATTTATTGCACTTCATTTATTTATATTTCTTTATAGTTAAATTTGTAGAATTATTATGTCATATAAAATTCTTCATAGAATCATTGATTTATTATGTATCATATGAACTTATTCATTTTAGCATTCTTTTTTATTTGTATATTATTATATGAGTACTTTCAAATTTTATTTTGTATATACCTTATTCTCATGCAAATAAAACCATTAAATAGAATTAAATGTATTGTAATATATTATCTTTTTTTTATAAAATCATATTATTAACAAACTAACTCTTTTTTTTTTTGGCATTCAGTTTGTGAATTCAAGTACCAAAGAGATTCGAGATAGTTTTCAAATCATCAAAGATGGAATCTAGGATAGTAGTGACATAGGATTGCATAGCATTCATCACATCATGTATCATGAAGAGAAAAATAGGTGAGAAAGGAGTAAAACTTTGTTGTAATAAATGGCTAAAGTGCAAAAATTTTATTTATAATATATTTTGTGATGATTTGCAAAAAAAAATATATGAGTTTCTTTCTGGCACATCTAGTAGAAGATACAAGTTGAAGAAGTAAAAATAGAAAATAGAAAAAATTAAAAAAAAACATAAAATGTATAATAAATTTACATAACTTAGTCAGATTTCAATATGCTTGTTAATAGCAAAGGCGAACAACAAGACCACTTAAAATCTTTTATTAAATATCTTTTCTATGATTCGATTATATAAGCATGATGAAATTGAATCCTATTAGACCTTCATAAATAAGTATTGTTGGTTAAGAGCGATACTAGGATAGTTGACTCATTATAAATCCTCATATTTGTTGATGAATGAGTAAACCAATCAATTTTGATCAAAAGAGAGAGAGAGTGCTGTTGGTTTACTAATCGACTGAAAAGATATTGGAAATAAGTGGATTCTTACCGTGAAAAGTAAGGTGGATAAATTTGTAGCAGCAAAAGACTATAATTAACGAGAGGGTATAGGCTATAAAGAAACCTTCTAAGCAGTTGTGAGATTCGTTTCTATTTGATTAAACCCAGCAATCGTCCCACTTTTTGATCTAGAATTGTATGAAATGGATGTTAACAAAACATTTCTTAATGGAGAATTGAATAAAAAAATTTATATGCAACAACTTATAAGGTTTATTACAAAAGGCTAAGAGCATAAAGTTTGTAAGCTTCAAAAATCGATATATGGCCTTAAATAATCAGCCAAATAATGGTATTTAATGTTCCATCAAGTCATAACATCCTATAGATTTATGATGATCAATGAAGATCATTGTGCATACATTAAAAGATCCAAGGATAATTTCATAATTTTGTCACTTTATGTGGATGATAAATTGTTAGTTAGGCATAACTAGAATTTTATCATTGCCATTAAAGAATGGTTGTCTGCTCATTTTGAAATGAATGACATGGAAGAAGCAGCTTATCTTCTTAGAGTCAAAATTTATAGAAATCATTCAAAGAGATTTCTTGCTTTATCATAAGAAACATACATTAAAAAGATTCTCAAATGATTTCATATGCAAGACTACAATCTTATCGACACACCTACTACAAAAGGTGAGATTTTGAATAAATAGATATGCCCTAAGACTCCAAAAGAAGAAGGGAAAAAGTGTCTAAAGTTTCATACTCCAGTACCATTGGTAACTTAATATACGCTATAATGTGTATTTAGCTAGATATTTGTTATGCAATTGGTTTAGTCATCCGTTATCAATCTAATCCTAGACCAGCCACCAGTCAAGAGAATTTTAAGATATCTTAAAGGCACTATCAATTACTATCTATGCTATCAAGGTTAAAATTTGTATTTAGTGGGATATATAGATACTAATTGGGGTGGAGACCTAGATGAATGCAAATCTACATTATGTTTTCTTGTTGAATAATAGTGCCATCTCTTAAAGTAGCAAGAAACAAACTTGTATAGCCTTATTGATAATGGAGGCCAAATTTATAGCATGCTCAGCTATAGTGCAAGAGGTGATTTGGCTTAGAAGGTTTTTTCAACATATACAAGTGTAGTAGATGCATCTGAGTGTTGTGACAATTTATTGTGATAGTCAAGTTGTCATTGCCTAAACTAAGCATCCTAAATATATGGTAAAACCAAGCACATACACACCAAATACAATTTTGTGAGAAATATTATTATACAGAAAAGTATGTCTTCAATATACTTTTACGCATCAGATGATAGCTAATCTATTGACTAAGCCAATTCCTAAATATTTGTATTCAAATCATGTTAGATCTCTAGGTTTGCATAGATTGCAATTTGACAAAGTACTTTGTATTGATAAATTGTTTCATATAATGAACCTTATGCTCATGATATATTATCTGATGAACAAATACTAGCACAAAACATTGTTTATATCTTTATAAAGTATGTCACTAGGCAAAGGTTAGCTTTCTCATGCAAACAATCATCTCGAATGCTGAGATAGCAAGCTGAGATGAGACATGTATATTTGTGATGCTCAGAGGTCAAGCCTTTGTTAATAAAATTGTCACCTTGACAAGAGTCAAAAAGAGTCTATATTAACATTAAGGCCATATGTGATTTCTCATGGTCATGGAAGCCTAGATTTTTAACCGAATGCAAGAACTTAAACATATGTTTGATAAAGCCAGCTAATAATGTCTCACACTAGGTGCATGTATATGCTCTAAAAAGTATGTTATTTATGTTACGACTAAGCTAAGATCCGTATAGTGGTCTAATGATTAAATGACATATGCTCTCTTATAGAGAGAAAGCCACCATCGCACGTTTTTTCATACGTACACATATGTTATATTCAAATAATATGATCGAGAGGTGAAAGACCAAATTCCTACTCTTTCACTATATGAGTTCCTTGAGATACTTAAAATCTTAATTAGTACCCTTTTGTAACTTTTGACTATGTCATAAAGTGATAAGCAAATGTTACTACTTTAGCATGTTTTCTATAGTTATGGATGATTCAACCTAAAGGAGCATGTCTAAGTAGCAGTTTGCTTGAAACCAAGTGATATATGCAGAAAAGAAACATATTTATTCACATCCATAGCATGTACGGACCAGTCGATCAATTATTGCGCCTAGTGATGACTTACATATAATTGAGTGTACATGGCACAGTAAAGTCGAGCATAGCTCTTTGAGGGACTAAAGGTTCTTGGATTGATGTGACAAATATGTTTGGAGCACCGTGAGACAATATAATTATTTTTTTAAAAGGGTAAAGCTATTGTGCATTCCTAGCAGATGCATAGAGTTAAAGCTCTCGGTGCAAGTGCTCTTACATGCCGTACAATTCAATTGCAAGTATGATTTTTTTTTTGAAAGTTGATAGGTGTTGGGGATAAAATCAGTGTGCCAAACCCACCATGTGTGAGTGCAAAATACAAGAAGGAACATGGATTGGGAACCTTTGATGGTTTGACCTGACCCATTTATTCAAAAATTTGAAAAGGGGAAGGAAATGTTGTTAAAATACTTCCTCCCCATGTTACATAGCGCTAAGAGGCGGTTTCTTTTCTATAGAATAGTAAATCCTTTCCTCTTCACTCTAAACTCCCTCTCTTTCCTTCATTGTTGGCTTTGTTTTATGGTACTTGAAATGTAGAATCATATGTATAGTCTGTTCAAGTGATTATACATCTAACCTGCTTCATTTTTTCTCATGAAACAACATCAGAATCACTAATTTTTCAAGTTGGGATGATTGCTCACAGAAGTAACCTGAAAATGAGTTTTTTAATGATTTACCTATAGATAATAAACACAATACTCAACTCAACTAAGCTTTTTCTCAATTACATAGAATCGGCTACATGAATCTGCTTCCTCCACTCTACTTTATTCATGACTAAGCCAACACTCAAATTATAAATAGTTATATTTTTTTAATTATTTTTGTCCATATTAATTTAGGTCTACCTCTACCTCTATCATTACAATGGATTGTTAAAAGATCACTCTTTCTAACTGAAGCATTCAAAAGCCTTGTTGTATATGTCCAAATCATTATAATCAATATTCTCTTATTTTATCTTCAATTGGGGCTACTCCTATCATTTCTCATATTCATTTTTTTCTAATTCTATCTTTTAAAGTGTTACTGCTTATCCATCTTAACATATGAATTGTTGTTGCACTTAATTTATTCATATATTATTTTAATATTGTTCAACACTTTATTCCATATAGCATAGCTGGCATAATAATGATTTTATAAAAAAAAATTAATTTTAATAGGATGTGTCGATCATACAATAGTTCCGAAGCACTCATTCACTTAATCATCATGCTTGAACTCTATGATTCATATTTCACCTATTCACCTTCTTACTAGATAATTGATCCTAAATACCTAAATTTTTTACTCCTTGGTATCTCTTAGCTTGCAATCTTCATTGTCTCTTCATTTGTATTTCTACTTCTACTAAAATTATATTTCATATATTCATTTTTAGTTATACTAATCTTGAAACCCTTAAATTCTAATGCTTTTCTCCAAATCTCTAACTTAACATTTATTACATATTTAGTTTCATCAATCAACACTATATCATCTGCAAATAATATACACCATGGGATATTATCTTGAATATATTTAATTAATTAATCCATAACTAATGCAACAAGATATTGACTTAAGGCAGATCCTTGATGAAAACCTACAGTAATTAGAAACTCACTAGTTTCTCCTATTATTATTTTAATAATGGATAATAAACATAATCTGGACACATTAAATAAAGGCTTCATCGTATTATTTCTAAGAACCATTATTGTATGTACTAAACTTTGCTTAACATAACAAGGGCCTCTTTGTATGCCAGACAGGGAACTGAGTGTTGGAAACAAGGTGGGCACACAAGGAGCTTTGATATCAAATTGATGGAAGTGAAGAATACTTTCAATAAGAAAAATAACACTCTCTTATTATGGAGATGTTAGAGGGAATACATCTTTTGGGTCTCTCTCTATTTTTCATCATCTTCTTCTTCTACTTCTTCTTCTTCTACTACTACATTTCATGGGCAAACACCTCCCATATTTATAAACATCTAATATCCTTTCATATACCACTATTTAATACATGCATAGAAAAACTAAAAGAAATTTACAGAAAATTAAGAGTCAATTACAAAATACTAAGAGTCAATTTTAAATTTTTGAACCATCTTATCTTTTCAAAATGACTCTTCCTTTCTCCCATGAAGCCTTTGGTCCTTTCAAGAGTGACTCTTCCTTTCTCCCATGAAGTCTTTGGTCTTTTAAGAGCGCATTAAAAAGTTTAATATTTCAACATTTCCTCTCGTAAACTTATTTTTTCTTGGTGCCATGACTCCAAGCATCTTTCTCAGCTTTTGAAAATCTTCACCTTTGAGTGATTTTGTAAATATATCAGCAATTTGCTCATTTGATTTACAGTACACAACCTTCATAATACCTTTCTTAACTTGATCACGAAGAAAATAAAATCTTGTGTCAATGTGTTTGCTTCTTCTATGTTGAACTGGATTCTTAGCTAGTTCAATAGCAGACTTATTATCAACATATATCTTCACAGGCTCCTTTTGTGAATGACTCAATTCTTTCAATAAGTTGCGCAGCCATATGGCCTCACAAGCATATGATGCTGCTGCAACATACTCTGCTTCACATGTAGATAATGCAACAATGGATTGTTTCTTTGAGCTCCAAGAAAAAGCATTAGTACCAAAATAAAAGATATAACCAGAAGTGCTTTTCCATTCATCAAGATCTCCTCCCCAATCACTATCAGAAAAACCAATTAAACTTGCATCATTGGAATGAGTATAAAACATACTATGATCAAGAGTTCCTTTGAGGTATGTTAGAATCCTTTTTGCTACCATCCAGTGTCACTCCTTTGGATGTTCCATATATCTACTAATCAAACCAACTCCATAGACAATATCAGGTCGGCTTATAGTAAGATAACGAAACTTCCAACAAGGCTTTTGAAGAGAGATGAGTTCACCTCCTTTCCTTCTCCTTCTTTACTAAGCTTGGCTCCATAAGCAACTGGGGTGTTTACTTCTTTGCAGCACTCCATTTTAAATTTTTGTAGAATGTTTCTAGCATAACTTTCTTGAGAAATGAAGATGTCATCTTCACTTTGCCTTACTTCAATGCCAAGAAAATAAGACATCAAGTCGGGATGTAATTTTCAATGAAGATGGAGTATGGGATTGGAATGGCAAAGATTCTCATATCAAATATATAACACCTTATAATGAAGCTGAGAGAATACAAATGAGGAAGCTACTCAACCAATCTTGTCACCAGCAAGATCATCTTCATCACCACAAGTTACACCGACTTCCTCAAGAAGTTTATAAGCCCTGAAGAGTCAACAAGTGGTATCAGAGCTCCTTGTGTGCCCACCTTGTTTCCAACAAGTGGTATCAGAGCCTTGTTTTTTTTGAGAGGACCAATCTTGAGGGAGATGGCCAACGATGGTGTGCATATTCAAGTTCCCAAGCTTACTAAGGAGAACTATGGGAATTGGTGTATCCAAATGAAGTCCTTATTTGGCTCACAAGATCTATGGAAAAATTCAAGATGGCTACACTGAGCCTACAGCAGAGCAAGAAAGAGGGTACAATCAAGCACAAAAAGATACTTTAAGGGGCTTAAGGAGAAGAGACAAAAAAGCTTTGTTCCAATTATATCAAGCTTTAGATGAGGTGACATTTGAGAGAATTGCTGAAGCAACCTCTGCAAATCAAGCTTGGGATACTCTTTCTACTATCTTTAAAGGAGAAGAAAAGGTGAAGCGAATCCGGCTTCAACAATTGCGGAGAGAATTTGAAGTCACCACCATGAAGGAAACGAAAAACATCTTTGACTACTTCTCTCGGATATTGGTTATTGTAAACCAATTAAAAAGAAATGGAGAGAAGGTAGAAGATGTTCGAGTGGTGGAGAAGATACTTCGGTCTTTGACACCGAGGTTTGAGCATATTGTTGTCGCCATTGAAGAAGCTAATGATGTTGATACACTCTCCATCAATGCGTTGATGGGCAAACTTCAAATTCATGAACAAAAGATACAAAAGAAAAATGAAGCACATAATATGGAGCAAATACTTCAATCCAAGGTGGAGGCAAAAGACCAAAAAGAGAAAGATCAAGGGCTTCAATTGGCCTATAGTAACAAAAGAGATGACGGCAACAACTATCGTGGTGGCCGTGGTGGCAGAAGCAACTACCGTGGTCGTGGTCGAAGCCATGGCGTGGTCAAAGAAGCTATAATGATGGAGGAGGCCAAAGCTCAAATTTCAACAATGAAAGAGGTGGCAGAAGAGGTGGACGTGGATAAGGTAGAAGATCAATTGGAGGTCGTAACCAATCAAGATCCAATGTTCAATGCTATAATTGTCAAAAATATGGACACTATAGCTATGAGTGTTGGAACAATAAGCAAAGCAACAACATTGAATCCAACAACCAAGAAGGAGAACCGACACTTCTTTTGTCATGCCAAGAAGATGGAGACTTGAAGAATATATGGTTTCTTGACTCAGGAGCCTCAAACCATATGTGTGGAAGAAAAGAGCTATTTGTGGAATTGCAAGAAGGGGAGTTTTGTGATGTGAAGTTTGGGGATCTCTCCAAAGCTCCTATCAAAGGAAGAGGTAAAATCATGATTTGGCAAAAGAATGGTAAACCTGATTTCATTTCCAATGTTTATTATGTGCCAAGTTTGAAGAGTAATATTCTAAGTATTGGCCAACTGTTAGAGAAGGGTTATGCAATTCATATAAGGATATCTCTAACTCTAAAAGATTGGAATGGAAAGCTGATTACTCGTGTCCAGATGGCGAAGAACAGGATGTTTCCTCTTATCTTAAAGACGGAAGCACAAAATTGCTTGCAAGTGGATATCAAGGACCCTTCCTGGCTTTGGCATCTCAGGTTTGGACATTTAAATTTTGGAAGTTTGAAATTACTATCTAATAAGGGAATGGTGAAAGGACTTCCACACATAAATTATCCAAATGAAGTTTGTGAGAAGTGCACACTAGCTAAGCATGCAAGAGCTCCCTTCAAAAGTAGAAAATCTTGGAAAGCAACAAGACCATTACAACTAGTGCATACTGATATATGTGGACCTCTTCCAGAATCTTGTGGTGGTAACAAATATTTTATAACATTTGTTGATGACTTTAGTAGAAAGTTGTGGGTTTATTTTCTTAAAGAAAAGTCGGCTGCACTCTTTATGTTTAAATATTTCAAATCTTTGGTTGAAAAAGAAAGTAACAATAAAGTGCAGATTTTGAGATCCGATAGAGGCGAGAATATATGTCAAATGCTTTTAGAAGCTATTGTGATGAAGGAGTTCGACATCAATTCACCGCTCCGTACTCTCCACAACAAAATGGAGTGGCCGAGAGGAAGAACCGGACCATTCTTGACATGACTAGAAGCATGTTGAAAGAGAAGAACCTTTCCGAGCATTTTTGGGCTGAAGGGGTGGCATGTGCAGCATATCTTATCAACCGAAGCCCAACAAAAGCCATCAAAGGTATGACACCAGAAGAAGCTTGGAGTGGCTACAAACCAGGAGTAAGCCATATGAAGATTTTTGGGTGTATTGCCTATGCCCAAGTACCACAAGAGAAGAGGAAGAAGCTTGATGATCGAAGCCAAAAATGCATCTTCATAGGATATAGTGAGCAATCCAAAGCCTACAAATTGTATAATCCAATGACAAATAAGGTCATCATCAGTCGGGATGTGATTTTCAATGAAGATGGAGTATGGGATTGGAATGGCAAAGATTCTCATATCAAATATATAACACCTTATAATGAAGCTGAGGATAATACAAATGAGGAAGCTACTCAACCAATCTTGTCACCAGCAAGATCATCTTCATCACCACAAGTTACACCGACTTCCTCAAGAAGTTCTATAAGCCCTGAAGAGTCAACACTGAGGTGATGAATAGGGTGATGCTACTGCATAGCATTACTCACTGAACAGATGAAATTAGGATCTTAAATAAATTATGTCATATTAGATAAGCTTTAAATTCTAGTACAAGGGAAGAGTGCTTTAGCTTCTAATATCTGCTGCTACATTTGATACATATGATCCATTCAAATATATCCAATTTATTCTCTAATAGGGCGCTGCTTCATTCTTCTTCCTCCCCCCTTTACTTGAAGATCATGCCCTTGGAACTGCGTAACCTGACATCAATATCGAAAAGAGATTATTAGAAATGCCATCAAATTATATATATGACCGATCATCCAAACCAAGAAGATCCAGAAATGCATGTGTGTTTGCGCAGAGAAAGAGAGATTTTAGGGAAACAATTTCAATTCAATATACCGTGAAAGTTTAATTATACATTGGCATATAAATATTATTGCCTCCATCAACACAAAACTCTTATTATTTTACCAAAAGAAGCACGATTGGCAAAATTTATAAGATTGTTGATATAGCAGGCGGGCTTTACAAAGTCTCAAACTATTCTTTCCTATATAAGACTATTTATACAACAGTTATCAACTACTTTGAAGTATTATAATCTTTTCCCTTTATCAGGCAACTGATCATTAATACTGCTAGCTTCACACGATGGCAAGATTCTCTGCATTGCCCCATAAGTAACCTTTTCCTCCTAGAGTACCTACTTTCGCACATTTAGGTTAGTGATTCACTTTATCAACTTTCATATATTTAGATTGGCTCTAATACCATAACGTCCTAAATAAGCTAGTCCATCAACTTTCATACATTTAGGTTGATTCTAATACCACCTATAACGTCCTAAGTGAACTAGCTCATCAACCTACGTACGCTCATTCAAATTGGCTCAACTAATATGTTAGTAGAGATTAAATATGCATGACCTTAAAAACTTGAGTTTAAATTAATTAACAGCACGCCAACTTGAGTTACAACTCAAACCATTTTTTTCAATGCGAATGCGAGCTGTATCGGGGCGCTGCAAAACTAATTACATTAGCTAATGCAACGAAGACGGGATGAAATTTTATCTTTACTTCCGCATTTACTCCCATGCTTGAAAGGCCGACCGCATTTTTGCGCGACGTAGAGCGCCTTCTCCATGCTGATGGCCTTCTCCACTGCTGGTGTGACGTACTTGCAGACGCACGGAATGTCTACATGCTGGATAACGGAGCAGCACTGCGCTGAGGGCGGGACCGGCGGCCCCGGCTTCTCAACATATCCCACGCACAGCTCCATCAGTGTGAGGACATCATCCCTGCACCCACCCTCCGCATGGGCTCCAGAAAGCAGTACTGCTCCGGCGACGGCGAAGGCCAGCACCAAGCTCAGCAAGCCGTTCCTTGCCATTCTTCTCGTGATGTCTTTCGCTCTCGATCTTTTCTAGCAATTTAATCGTCTATGTGGTGGATGGTTGCGATGCTTCCTTCGGATGGTCATTCGTGTAGGCAATTTGCATGATGGGAAGTGTGACGGCCTTTCTTCTCAATTCAAGTTGAAACAGTTGTCTGTTCTGTGGCCATGCCGGAAGCGTGGGCGCCGTGAGAAAGGACTTTTCCTTTGTTTAGAGTGATACAACTGGATAGGTTAAAAGAAGGAAAACTGAAGCGAGGAAAAGGCAAAAAAAAAAAAAAAAAAGAGTGAGGAAAGAGGGGAATGGGATGACAGTGAGGGTGGAAAAACGGATTCCCGTCGTCGATTTCAAGAGA
Source organism: Calamus simplicifolius (assembly GCA_900491605.1). Lineage (NCBI taxonomy): Eukaryota > Viridiplantae > Streptophyta > Magnoliopsida > Arecales > Arecaceae > Calamus > Calamus simplicifolius. Next base: position 59,714 of record UESW01003354.1, on the reverse strand, counting down.
TTAACGGGAATGAAGATAGGGACAGAGGAGATGGGGTGCACTTTGAAATATCTGAGACCATTGAAAGGATCCTCTTTTCATTGGCCATCGCTTAACCACCTCATCAATCCTTACCATAGGTAACAGAGTTCTGGTTTGGATTAAAAGCAGCTATGTATTTGATTCAAAACTCAAAAATTATTCTAAAAAATAATCCTTTTAATTACTATGGTATATATATAATGGATTAATGGCTAATCAAATTATGAGCATTCATTCCTAAAGCACATCCCTGAAGAATTGAATTTTCACATAAATACATAGAGGCAAATCAAGTAGCAGACTTTCTAGCAAATTAAACTGCATCATCGAGAAAAAATACCTATTTGATTTTTTTTTCTTTGAAATACATTATAAAATATCGGACGTTACTATTTGGTAAACATGTCTGACTGGAATCCAGAGTTAATTTGCTTGGATAATATGCAAATTTACTAATTTAGTATATTACTCAAACCTAACCAAGTAATATATAACTAAAACAATGTATCAAAATAAATAAATAAATAAAGTTTAATAAGTTGGACGTTGCTCATAAGTTAAAAGATCTCTTTGAACAAGGTAGACCATAAGGGAAATGTACTATAATTATCGGAAGGATTAGCACTAATAGTAACTATATTAACAAACCACACGAGAAATCTATTATCAAAACCATCATTTAGAACATATTTTTCTTTTGCACAGGTGATCAAAGTAGCAAAAGTACAAGCTATAACTAGCCTCCTATCAAGAGTAGGTGATATGATTCCTCCAAATCGAAAAGTAGAAACAATCTCTTCAAGAGGATGGAGCCTCTAGGTTAGATCTCTTTTAAAGGACTTGATCTCCAATTAGAAAAGAATAGAAGGGAAGAGTCATTTTATTGATAATCTGAAGTGGTAAAGTCATTATATTTATAGGCCTTAGAGGCCTTGAATCCTGCTCAAAAAAGATAAAAACAATTAATGACACAATCCATAATTTCCACATCTACCTAAACTAAGAAATATTAATCCATATCCCTAATAAACATAGTATTAATATATAACTCTATTTTAATTTAGATAATTTAATCAAAAAAAAAACTAAAATGAGAAGAAATGGATTTGCATCATTCTGCCGCCCATTGAAATCCACTTGCCTTTAAGGTTGAAATTCTAAAAAATCATTCCTAAAGCTTGTGCCAAACCTCCCTTATGGTATTTCTTAGCTGCAAATTGGCCCATTAATGGAATAGCATCCTTTTATTGTGCATTTTTCATGCTTCTCGATGCAGTGATTGAGATTTTTCATAAGTAGAATCTTGAGCACTCCATCTTCCAAATTTGGCAAGCAACACACCACCACATCATGATTATAGCCAACCCTATTCGTCAAGCAAGAAACTTTAAAAAATAGATGAATTTTGAATCCCCTAGGTTGGTTTGGCTTGCAGGCGACAGACCCGATCTTTTCTATAATATTTTATGGGCTATACAATTAAGGCTAAAATTTGAAGTGGCTGCAAACAAATATCGAAGCCTGGCGATAAGATTGAAGCTTGAAATAACGATGTTGCTAACTTCAAACTACTGCCCAATGTGATGTGTTTGCTTGCTACTTGTCAAGGGCAACATTAAGATTATCTTTTAATAGATCATCCCAACTGCTTCATTTCTGCTCAAGAAACAACATCAGAATGTCTCATTTTTCAAGTTGGGATGATTGCTCATGGAGGTAACACGAAAATCTAGCTTTTTAATGATTTATCTTTTGAAGTTTAATAGATAATGATATGGCTGATCCAACACCGTCAGAATAAACGGTAACGATGACGGAGGCCCCCTCGACCTCTGGGGCTCCCTCGGCCTCGGACTTTATGAACAGTGTCTCAACCTCTTAGGCACTCTCAGCCTTGGACTCTATGGACAGTATCTCAACCTCCAAGACACCATCTACCTTGGACGGCATGAACAGTGTCTCAACCTCCCAGGCACTCTCGGCCTCGGACTCTATGAAAAGTATCTCAACCTCCGAGACACCATCTGCCTCGGATGGCATGAACAGTGTCTCAACCTCCCAGGCACTCTCGGCCTCGGACTCTATGGATAGTATCTCAACCTCCGAGACACCATCTGCCTCGGATGGCATGAACAGTGTCTCAACCTCCCAGGCACTCTCGGCCTCAGACTCTATGGATAGTATCTCAACCTCCGAGACACCATCTGCATCGGACGGCATGAACAGTGTCTCAACCTCCCAGGCACTCTCGGCCTCGGACTCTATGGACAATATCTCAACCTTCGAGACACCATCTGCCTCAGACGGCATGAACAGTGTCTCAACTTCCCAGGCACCCTCGGCCTCGGACAGCATGAACAGTGCTCGGTACGTGGTCTGGCCCTTGAGCCCAATAACCTATAGCCTCGGGCCACCTGGCATGACTACGTGGTCCGCTGCACATCCATAGCAACATGTGGCCATACCTCATAATGGCGTATGGTCCATCGCACGTCCCCGACTGTGCATGACCATACCTCATTACAGCGTATGATTCACCACCCGCCTAAAACTGCGCGCGGTCACATCCTACAACAGCCCGCACCAGGCATAACTACGGCCGCCAGACACCTGTGAAGCCATACTGACAGATAATGCAAGACACCTCCGATACGCACGGTGACGGTACGACCCGTCACTGTCAGACTCACCTTTTTGTCCATCATTGGATGAGGTGCCTCGAAATCAGCGATCTTCTGGAATGAAAAGCCGGATCTTCGAATAGGTATAAAAGCGCACACTCTCGCTGTAAGTAAAGATCCAAGAACTCGGGTTTTCTAGCTTCTTCTCACTAGCTAAACCCCAACTTTCTAGCTTCCTTCCGTTAGTTAGTTCTTGCCAGTTCCTGAGTGACTAACTTGAGCGTCGGAGGGTCTCCACTGGAGCATCCGGTCTTCGGAGACTTTTCTTGCAGGAGTCCAGCGAGAAGGACATCCGTTCCTTCGGCGTCTGAAGGAAGTGACTCGGCGTCAACAGATAATAAACACAATCTAGACGCATTAAATAAAGGCTTCCTTGTATTATTTCTAGGAACCAAATATTGTTATATCAACTAAACTTTGCGTACCACGTCAAGGGGCTCTTTGTATGCCGGACAGGGAATTGAGGTGAACAAGGTGATGCTGCAGCATAGCATTACTCACTGGACAGATGAAATTAGCATCTATAATAAATTATGTTGTATTAGATAAGCTTAAGTTTTAATACAAGGGAAGAGAACATCTGCTGCTACATTTGATCCATATGATCCATTCAAATATTTCAATTTATTGTCTAACAGAGCGGTGCTCCATACTTCTTCCTCCCCTCTTTACTCGAAAGTCATGCCTTTGGAACTGTGTAACCTGACATCAATATCGAAGAGAGATTATTAGAAATGCCATCAAATTATATATATGACGGATCAGCCAAACCAAGAAGATCCAGAAATGAAAACGGTTATAATGAAAGTTTAATTATACATTGGCATCTAAATATCATTCATTGCCTCCATCAACACAAAACTCTTATTATTTTGTCAAAAGTATAGCAGGATTGGCAAAATTTATAAGATGGTTGACATTTAGATCGGTAATACATTATAAAGGCTTGAGAATTGAGTTAGAAATATCTACATAGCCTTAAAAAGTCAAATCGGAGTTAATTAATAGCAAGTGGGCTTAAGTTGCAAACTTCTCAAGCTATTCTTTTTCACCCAATATGAGACTATTTATGTAGTAGTTATCAACTGCTTTAGAATATTATAATCTTCCTTTTTTTTATCAAGCAACTAATCGCGGATACCGTAGAAGTAACTTTACACCATAGTAAAATTCTCTCCATTGCCCCATAGGCAGCCTTTTCCTCCTAACCCACCAACTTCGCACATTCAGGTTGATGATTTACTTCATCAACTTTTGCATATTTAGGTGGGCTCTAATACCACCTATAACATCCTAAGTGAACTAGCCCACCAACTTTTGCATATTTAGGATGATTTTGATTCTACCTGTAACGTCCTAAGTAAGCTAGCCTACTAAGTTATGCATATTTAGATCAGCTCTGATATCATTTGTAATGCTCAATTATAATCTTAGCGGACTGAAACCATGTGATCTTAGTCTAATAAGATGGCATGTGAACTTGAGTTATAACTCAAGATCATTGTTTTTCAATCTGACGTTGGACCATCTATGCAGATCCAAGCTGTGTCGGGGCGAAAGTAATTTACATTAGTTGAATGCAAAGAAGACGGGATGAAAATTTATCCATCTTACTTCCGCATTTACTTCCATGCTTGAAAGGCCGACCGCATTTTTGGGCGATGTAGACCACCTTCTCCATGCTGATGACCATCTCCACTGCTGGTGTGATGTGCTTGCAGACGCACGGAATGTCTGCATGCTGGATAACAGAGCAGCACTTTGCTGAGGGCGGGATCGGTGGCCCCGTCTTATCAACATATTCCCTGCACACCTCCACCAGTGCGTTGAGATCATCCTTGCACCCGCCGTGCTCTTGGGCTCCAGAAAGCAGTACTGCTCCGGCCACGGCGAAGGCCAGCACCAAGCTCAGCAAGCCGTTCCTTGCCATTCTTCTCGCGATGTCTTTCGCTCTAGCAATGTAATCGTCGATGTGGTGGATGGTTGCTGGTGATGGCTGTATATATATATATATATCAAGGCGGTGGGGAGAATCTGCGGGCATTATTTCTGTCATGTTTTCATTGTGCTTTGGATGGCCATTCGTGCAGGCAGTTTGCATGATGGGAAGTGTGACGGCCTTTCTTCTCTAAACAAGTTGAAACAGTTGTCTGTTCTGTGGCCATGCCGGAAACGTGAGCGCCGTGAGAAAGGACTTTTCCATTGTTTCGAGTGAAACAACTGGATAGCTAAAAAGAAGGAAAACTGAAGCGAGGAAAAGACAAAAAAGTGAGGAAAGAGATGAATGGGCCATGGCAGTGAGGGTGGAAAACCAGATTCGAATTCCCGTCGTTGGGAATTGCGTGATTTCAAGAGATTAACGGGAATGAAGATGGGGATAGAGGAGATGGGGTGGAAAATGTCTCCCTCAAATATCAGTACACGTTAAAATATCTGAGGCCATCGCTTAACAACCTCATCAATCACTGCTATATAAGTAACAGGACCTGGTTTGAATTAAGAGCAGTCATAAATTTGAATCAAAACTCAAAAATTATTTTAAAGTATAATGATACCATTGATTAGTAGCTAATCAAATTGAACATTCTTTCCTAAAGAACATTCCTTGAGAATTGAATTTTTATATTTTATATAGAGGCAAATCAACTAGCAAACTTTCTAGCAAATTAGATTGCATCATCGAGATCAGTTACTTCCATAACTTGCACAGTCTGCTTCTGCATCTTTTACTTGGCTCTGCAAAGGTACACAGAAGGCTTAGCCATGCCGAGGTTCAGAGAAAGCTTCAGTCAGCTATGCCGAGGCCCGGAGGATCTTTTACTTGGCTCTGCCAAGGTATGGAGAAGGCTCGGCCATGCCGAGGTTTGAAGAAAGCTTCAATCGGCTGTGCCGAGGCTCGAAGGATCTTTTACTTGGCTGTGCCAAGGTACAAAGAAGGCTCGGCCATGCCGAGGTTCGGAGAAAGCTTCGATCGGCTGTGTCAAGGCCCAAAGGATCTTTTACTTGGCTCTGCTAAGGTACGGAGAAGGCTGGGCCATACCAAGGTTCAAAGAAAGCTTTGGTCGGCTGTGCTAAGGTCTGGAAGTTATTTTACTTGGCTCTGCAAAGGTACAAAAAAGGCTCGGCCATCTCGAGGTTCAAAAAGAACTTCGATCAGCTGTATCGAGACCCAAAGGATATTTTACTTGGCCCTACCAAGGTACGGAGAATGCTTGGCCATGCCGAGGTTTGAAGAAAGCTTCGATCGGCTATGCCAAGGCCCGAAGGATCTTTTACTTGACCCTACCAAGGTACAAAAAAAAGCTTAGCCATGCTGATGTTCAGAGAAAGCTTCGATCGGCTGTGCTGAGGCCCGAAGGATCTTTTATTTGGCCCTACCAAGGTATGGAGAAGACTCAGTCATGCCAAGGTTCGAAGAACGCTTCGATCGGCTGTGCCAAAGCCCAGAGGATCTTTTACTTGGCCCTACCAACATACGAAGAAGGCTCGGCCTTGCTGAGGTTTGGAGAAATCTTCAATCGGCTATGCTGAGATCAGAAGGATCTTTTATTTGGCCCTGCCAAGGTATGGAGAAGGCTCAACCGTGCCGAGGTTCGAAGAAAGCTCCGATCGGCTGTATCAAGGCCCAGTGGATCTTTTACTTGGTCCTCTCAAGGTATGAAGAAGGCTCGGTCATGCTGACATTTGAAGAAAGTTTTGATCAGCTGTGCTGAGGTTCGGAAGATCTTTTACTTGACCCTGCCAAGGTACAAAGAAGGCTTGGCCATACCGAGGTTCAAAGAAAGCTTCGATTGGCTATGCCGAGGATCGAAGAATCTTTTACTTGGCCCTACCAAGTTATAGAGAAGGATCAGCCATGCCGAGGTTCAGAGAAAGCTTTGATCGGCTGTGCTGAGGCTCGGAGGATCTTTTACTTAGCCCTGCCAAGGAACAGAGAAGGCTCGGCCATGCCGAGGTTCGGAGAAATCTTCGATCGGCTATGTTGAGCCCTAGAGGATCTTTTACTTGGCCCTGCCAAGGTACGGAGAAGGGTTGGCCATGCCAAAATTCGGAGAAAGCTTTGGTCAGCTATGTCGAGGCCCGAAGGATCTTTTGCTTAGCCCTGTTAAGGTACGAAAAAGGCTCGGTTGTGCTGAGGTTCAAAGAAAGCTCTTATTGGCTGTGCCGAGGCCTGAAGGATCTTTTACTTGGCCCTGCCAAGGCATGGAGAAGGCTCGGCCATGCCAAGGTTTGAAGAAAGCTACAGTCGACTATGCCAAGGCCTGGAGGATCTTTTACCTGGCTCTATCAAGGTACGGGGAAGGTTCGACTGTGCCGAGGTTTGGAGAAAGCTTTGGTTGGCTATGCCGAGGCCCGAAGGATCTTTTACTTGGCCCTGCCAAGGTATGGAGAAGGCTTGGCCTTGCCGAGGTTTGGAGAAAGCTACGATCGCTAGGCCGAGGCCTGAAAGATCTTTTACTTGGCCCTACCAAAGTACAGGAAAGGCTCGATCGTGCTGAGGTTTGAAGAAAGCTTCGATCGATTGTGCCAAGGCCCAAAGTATCTTTTACTTAGCCTTGTCAAGGTACGGAGAAGGCTCGGCCATGTTGAGGTTCAGAGAAAGCTTCGATCGGCTATGCCAAGGCCCAAATAATCTTTAATTTTGCTCTATCAAGGTGCAAAGAAGGTTCAACCTTGCCGAGATTTGAAGAAAGCTCCGATCGACTATGCCGAGGCCCGGAAGATGGACCCATGGGTCAATGATCAGGCGAGAACTGCTTTCATTCATAACTCAAGGAAGATTATTATTCAATAAGATATATTTGAATCGAAGAGTGAAGTTTTATTACAATGAGCAAAATGGCTCGGTTTAGATAAACTTTACCGGTGATATATTCGGGGTTTATCCAAGTTTTATGTCCTTAGGGTACTATATCCCTTAAAGGTCTTTATTGCTCGAAGGTGATCCGAGTTTCATGCTCTGGGGGTATTGTATCCCTTGAAGGTCTTCATTTGAAAAGGTGAGCATCGGGCCATTTTAGGCTGATTCTCCTTTTCGTTTGGCTATCCCTGAGAGGAGCCGACCATAGTAATTATATTAACATTACCGGCCATTGGTGGGTTTGGTGGGGTTAGTTGTTGAA
>UESW01003354.1:0-48630 GCA_900491605.1 Calamus simplicifolius | reverse complement strand
CTATTTCAGCAGTTCGGCCAATTTGACCTTGGTTCCACCCCTGAACTGCCCAGTAAATGGGCAGGACTAGAGGTACCGCTCAAACCCCTTCTAACCCCTCTCTTTCATTTGCCACTACTCTGGGTATTGACGGTGGCAATTGTAAGACACCAAGGAGACTGTACCTGTGTTTTTCATCTCAAGTCAAAAGATTTTGAGCTCTATAAATTAAAGAACTCAAATTAAGATGCTGCTTCCTTTTTTAAAAAAAATGAAGAATATGGCATAAAATACAGCAATAATTGCTCAATATGAGGAATACTCCATCCAAATTTCACAGAAACATGATGCAATGCTTAGATTCAGGCTCCGAATATGAACCTAACCTCAAATATGTGGATTTTGGGGGTTTTGTAGCTAACCCCAAAAACTACACCCAAGACTGTTTCAATCAGATGGTGTTTCTGCATGTTGGTTTTTTAATATGATGTAGGGTATGACAGATTCTGCAACCATTTCCTCTGCTATTATTTATTTTTGCTATTAATTTTCCTGAAAAATAATTTTGAAAAAAATTAAAATTTGGAAAATTTGGAAAAAAAAAAAGATTAGCATATTTTGTACTGTAATGCATACATGTTACAAAACTTTCACAAGTTATAAGGTCAATTTAGGTTCGCTTGGGCTCCAACCAAGCCTAGACACAGAATTTAATTAAGTTTAACATTAACCTAGCAAAGAAACTTATGTTAGGATTGATTTTTTATATGATGTCCATATAGGGATGATTTGCAAAAGCCCTCAATTAAAAAAAATAATTAACCAGAGGATCTACTAGCCCTCCAAGCACTGCTAGCAACAAGGTGAGGGATCAAAAACAATATGATTTTTCAATTGAAGATGTATCTTTCCCTGTTGTTTCGACAAATAATTAAGTTCACTTTTAAGCTTCTTTTTATTGCACATTGATCCCTTAGTTGTAACTGTCAATATGCCCCTTCCATACAGTTTTATGATTTCGAGTAACAAAATTACTTGTTAATATGCTAATATGAACATCTATATATCATCTATGTAATTCAAATATCATACAATATATTATTTATGCGATAACATATGCATGTTTCTAACTTCAAAATGCACAAGTCATAATGACAAAGTTCGATATACATCCCTTCTTCCTTGCAAAAACCTCATTTAGATGCCTGGAAAAAAAAAAAACAAAGAGCCATAGAAAACCCAAAACCAGAGTATGGATGTCAAAAAAGGCTGTAACAAGGATGTTTGATCTGTATTTATGCATGCCTATCTATATCTTAGTTCAGCACATGTTGTATCCACCATTGGCCATAGGATTCAATCCATAGTTTTTTGGTACCTTGCTCCTAAAGAGTGCATGTACTCAATCTTCATCCTTGAAAAATAAGTCTTTTTTTATTTGGCTCCTTAAATGAAATAAAATTTAATTAAAGAGACCACACTTAAATTCTTCTTTGTTGAATCATATAAGCCCTCTTTTTCCTTGCAATTCACTTCCGTTGGCTCATACAGTAGAAAGGTTATCTGTCAATTCACTTCCTTTGTCTCACATGGTAGAAAGGTTATCTGTCACTCTAAATTTAAAATCTGCTTTTGTTTTTATGTGCTTTTAATCACATAATTCTTGTCACCAGCAACGCATAACAAAGAACAGACAAATCCCATCAAGATGCAATTTCAACTTACATGAAGGCAATGGTTGATAACATTGTTTGGATTGTCATACATAGGAGGGGAAGATGGATTTGCCAGTAAGTTATGAAATATTGGAAATTTTAAATATTTTTTCATTGAAAAGTTTGATTATTTCAAAGGCACAGAAAGGTACTAATGATTTCTTTTTTATTAATACCAGATAAAAGAGTATTCAAGTTAGATTCCTATCTGACTTGTAGGATGTCATGATAAGAAATTGTCTGCATGAAATCTCTAAAATGAATGTATAATATTCTGGCAGATGTGCTTCCCTCCCTCTCCCGAACCGAATGTTTCAATTGAATATTGAAAAATTGGTGTTATATGCAGCAATAGAAAATCCAGAAGCTTTAAGCAAAATTCACATAGATATAAACCCGTGTCTATTGTATGGATCCAACATGACAATTACAACAAAAAAGTAGAATGCAAAAAAACCGTCTCTATATGCCTTATAAATATGCCAGTAGATGAAAACTTCCAAAGATTGCAACTCATGCATCAATGGCGGATGAGAATACATGCCACACCTGATTAGTATGTGATGTGGCCAGTAAAAGCCGCGTGATAAAATAGCGCACGGTCCATATAATGTTGCCAGTAAAAGCCGCGTGATAAAATAGTGCACGGTCTATATGATATGGCCAGTAAAAGCCACGTGGCAGGATAATAGACGGCCCCATAGCCAGCCCTAGGCGACCTCGACGATGCCTGACCTCTAGACGGCCCCAGGGCCAGCCCTATAAGGCCTCGATGATGCCTGGCCTCTAGACGGCCCCAGGGCCAGCCCTAGGCGGCCTCGACGATGCCTGGCCTCTAGACGGCCCCAGGGCCAGCTCTAGGCGGCCTCGACAATGCTCTTCCTCTAGACGGCCCCAGGACCAGCCCTAGACGGCCTCGATGGTGCTAGCCCCTAGGCGGCCTCAGGGCCAGTTCTAGGTGGCCTCGACAATGCTCGGCCCCTAGGCAGCCCCAGAGCTGGTCCTCGGCGCGGATCTTCTTTCAAGACCTCACAGATTTGATGAGATAAGAGACATCAATTCTGACATCCTCCTAGAGGATCCCACCCCAAAAGTCATTAGCAAGATTTAATGACTGGCTAAATAAGCATCAAAAGGCGATTACCTGCTATAAAGTATCAATCACTTCGAGTCACAAAAGCCACAAAAGCCCAAAAAGTCATTAGCAGATTTAATGACTCTGGCTAAATAAGCATCAAAAGGCGATTACCTGCCATAAAGTATCAATCACTTCAAGTCAGAAAAGCCACTAAAGCCCAAAAAGTCATTAGCAGGATTTAATGACTTTGGCTAAATAAGCATCAAAAGGCGATTACCTGCATAAAGTATCAATCACTTCGAGTCAGAAAAGCCACTAAGGCCCAAAAAGTTCAATAGAATTTAGTGACTCTGGCTAAATGAGCATTAAAATCCGATTATTCCTGGAAAAACATTGATGATGTCGGAATAATGGATGCGGATCCGATCCGACCAGCTCTGACATTGTATCTGTAAGAGTGCTGACGTGTTATGATATTCAGACCTCACAAAGGAAGAGACCGATAAAAAAGGAGGTAAGAGGAAACAGAGGGGAGGGGGGGCCTAAGCCTAAAACAACCCACTTCTTCAATATACATCTTCTCTTCTAAGAATTATCGTTGTATTCCTGATTGCTAACTTGGGCGTCGGAGGATCCTATAACTGAAATCCTTAGTTACGAGACTTCATGCAGAATTCTAGAGACGAAGGAGTGATCCTGGTGCCCCCCTAGAGTATCAACTGACGCTCAAGGATGCTAGCTCAAAGTGACTGGGCATCAACAAATTGGTGCGCCAGGAAGGGGATCGTAGTTTTTGAAAGATTTAATGGAACCAACGCATGTTCTGGAAGCCTCTTCCAGTTCCGCTGGGGGGCATCCCCTTCGAACGGATCCAGTAGATGCCGACTTCCCTACTTCTTTATCACCATCAATATCGGCCATCCCATATGAGCAGTTGGTTAATCTCACTCAGCAAGTCCAACCTCTTATTTGGGTGGTCTGTGAGTTACAAGAGCAGCAACCTGCCGCGCATCGGCAATCTGGATTTCCTGCACCATCGCATACTGCTACCCCGACTAGTCAACAATCGGTGCACCGAAGGTCTTCCCAGAAAGAATGCCCCCATCCCCAAATTCCATCTAGGCACCATCACCAGGGAAGTTTTAAGAGGTCTCAGTCCCCTACTCTACACTCTGGCGATTATGAGCACCAGTGAGGGAAGGAGCCCCGAGATTCTTATCGCCACCGCCTCATTATCCTACCTCTTCGTCATCCAAATTGATGGCGAGGACATCAACGACCGGATGGAGAGGCATCTGGAGGAGCAAAATCGGCGTCTGGAGGAGCAAAATTGGCGTCTGGAGGAGCTTAGTCAAAAGCTTCATGACCATTCGGGGGTGGAATACGATTCGCGCCCCCCTCTCACCTGCCGAGTCATGGAGGAACACATATCCCGGTTTCGTCTCCCCCAGTTGGACCCATATGATGGTACCACAGACCCCTTGGACCATCTGGAAAGCTACAAATCCCTCATGCAAGTCCAAGGAGCCACTGATGCCTTATTATGTATTGCCTTTTCTACTACTCTTCGGAAGGCCGCCAGCGCCTGGTACTCTAGGTTACTCCAGCGCAGCATCGACTCTTTTCAGCAATTGGAGAAGGCTTTTTTGGCGCAGTTCGATGCATGCCGTAAAATCCCTCGGGTGGTGGACAGCCTCTTCTCTGTGCAGCAAAAGGAAGGCGAGCTACTAAAAGATTTCATAGCTCGGTTTAAGGCGGTGGCCCTTGAGGTATATCATTTGGATGATGCTGTGGCCACTTTGGCCTTGAAGCGGGGGCTTCGACCCTCTCGCTTCACTTATTCTCTGGATAAAAGACCGTCTAGCTCTTATGCTGAGCTCCTAAATTGGGCGCACAAGTATATCCGTGCTGATGAGGATGACCATCCGGAGGAAGGCTGACCACATCCGGAGTGATGCTGACAGAGTAGCCGGCAAGAAACCAGCCCGAGAAGTACCAAGCCGGTTCCGCCCTAAGAAGCCTGAACCCCCGCGCCGACCAGATAATCGGTGCCAGAACTTGCCTGCTGAGGAAGGAAGCTACATACCCCTTCTCACTCCGAGATCTCATATTCTTATAAAGATTGAAGGTGAGCCTTATCTCCGGTGCCCCCCTTTGCTGAGGGCGGGTGTCGCCCACGACCGGAGCCGTTACTGTCGCTTCCATAGGGACTATGGCCACGACACTAACAAATGCTGCAATTTTAAGCGTGCCATCAAGGAGCTCATTTAGTAGGGCTATCTTGAAAAATTTATCGAGATGGGAGCTTCGGTCACCCCACCTTTGATGGGGCCCCCGCTTGCTCAGGCCGGCATCGACAACACCCCAACGGAGCTGACGGTGGGCATGCTTTCATGGGGTGCGGCTTCATCCACCAAGAGACAAAGGGGAGACGAGGGGATAGAAGATGTAAATCCCTATTCTGAAAGGGAGTTAGGGGGAAGGAGTCATTCGAACGATGATAGTGTAATCGTCTCTATGACAATCGCTAAGCATCCTGTAAAAAGAATACTTGTAGATAGTGGAAGCTTAGCAGACATACTTTCTTATGATGCTTTTGATCATATGGGTCTTTCCCCTGATTCTTTGTCATCTGTGGCCACGCCTCTCATCGGCTTCATGGGAGATTTTGTCAAAGTGGAGGGCGAGATTACTGTTGACCCAATTGATGATTTTGCTGATTAACAAAACTATTTGAGTATAACAATTGAAGGCTCTAATGATTTTGATTAAGTTTTTCAGATTATAAGTCGATTGAATGATCAAAATCAGGAGTTAAATCTTGTTCTGGATCGAATCTAATGTCTAGGTAAGATTGCAGACATTAGAGTCGACTCCGAGAATCACAGAGCCGACTCCAGTATCTGGCACGGAAGTTAGAGTCGACTCCGAGACTGTTAGAGCCGACTCCAACAGAAAAGACAGAACGTTGATTTTTCTGGCCCCGACTTAGAGTCGACTCCGGGTCTGTTAGAGTCGACTCCAGAAAAGTTTCTTGTCGACCCCAGAAAAGTCAGAGACGACTCAGAATTAACGGATTAAAGTGTTTCGAGTTAGAGCCGACTCCAGAAAAGTTAGAGTCGACTCCAACCCACCTGGAACGAAAAATCAAATTGCCAGATCAGCTCTAACGGTATATTTCTATTTTACTTTATTTCTAACGGATATATTTGTTGCAAGGTACACTCCAACGGATAGTTTTCTTCCAAAAATGGTTTGAAAGAAATCTATAAAAAGGGAAGACTATCATTCAAAAAAAAAGAACGGAAAAACAAAGAAGAAAAACGAAATAGAGAAATCCCAATTCAAAAATCCGAAAAAGAGAGAGCCTGAATCTCAAGAGAAAAAACCTTCTAGCTCAAATCCACTCCACTCCAAAAAGCTCAAGAGGAATCCAAGGCATTCAAATCAAAGTTTTGGTGGATTTCCAAATTGGAGAAAGAGGATCAGTTTCTTGCTTTTCAATCCTTCTCAACTGCTTCAACTGTGAAGAATCGGAGCTGAGGCTTGATTCAATCTAGCAAGGAGAAGAAGAAAAGAAGAAAAGCTCAAAAGCCAACCAACTACAAATCAGGCTTTTCTAAACCTTGTTCATTTACTTGATTATTTGCTCATTGAGGAGCTGTGTACTTGAAAAATAATATTTCTTTTGTTTGTGTCTAGTTCAATCTGGGGGATTGAACTAGTGGAGGTAGTCTTACCTCGGTACAAGCTTGGTATAGCTTGTGTTAGGGTTTTTGTGCTGGTGAGCCCGAAAAACCGGCTGGGTTCGTTGTGATCCCGGGAAAACAACAAGTTTGAGTTGTGAGCTTGTAAAACAACTCGGCTGTAATCAAGGAAGATTATAGTGTGGACCCAAGTGAATCTTGGGAGTGGACGTAGGTGTTGGATACACCGAACCACTATAAAATCTGTGTTTGCCGTGTCTCCTTTATCTCTATCTCTATCTCTATCTTATTGATTGTATTTTGTTTTTGCATCTGCATTCACTTTCACTCACACTAAGCAAACAAATATTTCAAAAGGTTTAAATTTTTTTAAAGAACCCAATTCACCCCCCCCTCTTGGGTTGTCATCTGGGCCAACAATTGGTATCAGAGCTAGTGCTCATTAGATTTTGATCACACGATCAAGAGCTAAAGATCCAAATGGCAGCTCAAGTTGGATCATTTGCTGAAGGTCATTCTACGAATAGACCTCCACTGTTTAATGGTTCAAATTATTCATATTGGAAAGCTAGAATGAGGATATTCATTCAAGCTTCTGACTATGAACTATGGGGTGTTATAATTAATGGACCTAGTACACCCACACATGTTATTGATGGCACTATTGTTCCTAAGCCCGAAAGGGACTGGAATGATAATGATAGGAAGATGGCACAGCTTAACGCTAAAGCCATGAATGTTTTATATTGCTCTTTAGATGCAAATGAATTTAATAGAATCTCCACATGTAATTCCGCAAAGGAGATTTGGGATAGATTAGAGGTTACCCATGAGGGTACCAACCAAGTAAAAGAATCTAAAATTAATATTCTTGTTCATAAATATGAGTTGTTTAGCATGGAACAATCTGAAACCATTGCATGCATGTATACTAGATTTACAGATATTGTAAATGGTTTAAAAAGTCTTGGTAAGACATATACTAACTCAGAACTTGTTCGAAAAATTCTTAGGTCACTACCAAGATCATGGGAAGCCAAAATGACAGCAATCCAAGAAGCAAAGGACCTCAACACTCTGCCCTTAGAGGAGCTTCTAGGATCACTTATGACCCATGAGTTGACAATGAAGCAGCACGTAGAGGAGGACACAAAGAAGAAGAAAGTGATTGCCCTCAAAGCTGCAAAAGAAGAAGAGAGCAGCAGCGATGATGATGATGATGATGAAGAGACTGCTCTCTTAGCTAAAAAGTTTAAAAGATTCATGAGGAGAAAGAAACCCTTCCACAAGAAGAAATTTGGAGCAAAGTGGGAAGGAGAAAAGGATAAGAACAAGGACAAGGACAAAGAAAAAGAGAAAGACCCCTTGACTTGCTATGAGTGTAATAAACCGGGGCACTTTAGGAATGAATGTCCTAAATTAAAGAAAGCCTACAAAAAGAAAAAGAAGGCTTATGTGGCGACTTGGAGTGATAGCGAAGAATCTTCTTCCGAAGAAGAAGAACAAAAGGAAGTCGCAAATGTATGTTTTATGGCGGACGACAACGATGAGGTAAGTTCCGATAACCCTTGCGATGAGTTTGCATTTGATGAATTATTTGATGCTTTTAATGAACTTGTCGGCGATTTCAAGGTTTTGAAAAAGAAATACAAGCTTTTGAAAAATGAAAATTCAACTTTCATTAAAGAAAAGGAAGATCTTAATAATGAAGTTAAGAAACTTAAATCTGAAAATAAAATTTTGGTAAAAGAAAAAGAATTAATTTCCAATGAAAATGATAAACTAAGGAAAGAGGTTGAAAAATATAAGAACATAGTTGATAAGTTTACCTTAAGCTCAACTAAATTGAACATGTTATTAAATAGTCAAAAAGCAGTTTTTGACAAAGCCGGATTAGGGTATAACACTTTTAGAAAACAAAAATCACTGAAAATATTTTTGTGCGTGCTGGCCAAAGTAATTTTACATGCTTTAAATGTAATCAAAAAGGACATAAATCTTATGAATGTAAAATTCTAAAACCTAATAAAAACTTAAATATTAAAGGAAAGAAAATATGGGTTCCAAAAGGAACAGTTTTTTTGCTACTAACCATGAAGGACCCAAGAAAGCTTGGGTACCTAAACATAAGACTTGATCATCTTTGCAGGAGTGTCTTGCGGCCAAAAGATCAAAGCGAAAGTGGTATCTTGATAGCGGCTGCTCAAGGCACATGACGGGTGACAAAGATCAATTCATCACCCTCGAAAGCAAAGAGGAGGAGTAGTTACATTTGGGGATAATGGCAAAGGCCAAATCTTGGGGCTTGGTAACATTCAAATAACTCCCTCCACATATATTGAAAATGTCTTATATGTTGATGGTTTGAAACATAATTTAATTAGCATTAGTCAATTATGTGACAAAGGTTTTAAAGTATCATTTGAATCTTCTATATGCACAGTTGCTAATCCCATTGATAATAGCATTGTTTTTATTGGAAATAGAAATGGCAATGTATACTTGATTGACTTAGACAATTTGTCTACTAATAATCATTGCTTAGTTGCTAATAATGCTAATATGAATGAGATTGGTTGGTTGTGGCATCGAAGATTAGGTCACGCAAGCACACACCTGATTTCAAAACTAATTAGAATGGATTTAGTAAAAGGACTACCTAAAATAGATTTTGAAAATAACAAAATATGTGATGCATGTCAGTTTGGAAAACAAACGAGAAGTTCTTTTAAATCTAAAAATGTTGTTTCAACTTCTAGGCCATTAGAGCTACTTCACATGGACCTTTTTGGACCAACTAGAACCACAAGTCTAGGAGGAAAGAAATATGGTCTTGTGATAGTAGATGATTACTCTAGATTCACTTGGGTAATGTTTTTAGCTCACAAAGATGAGACTTTCTCGATATTCCTGAAATTCTTCAAGAAAGTAACAAATGAGAAAAACACTACCATAGTGTCTCTAAGAAGTGATCATGGAACTGAATTTGAAAATCACTTATTTGAAAGTTTTTGCAATGAAAATGGTATTAATCATAATTTTTCTGCACCAAGAACCCCTCAACAAAATGGAGTAGTTGAAAGAAAAATAGAACTCTAGAAGACATGGCCCGTACCATGCTATGTGAAAGTAAACTCCCGAAATACTTTTGGGCGGAAGCTATTAACACAGCATGTTACATCCTAAATAGAGCATTAATAAGACCTATTTTAAAGAAAACACCTTATGAATTATGGCATGATAGAAAACCCAACATTAAATATTTTCATGCATTTGGTTGTAAATGTTTTATTCATAATAATGGTAAAAATAACTTAGGTAAATTTGATGCAAAATCTGATGAAGGAATATTCTTAGGTTATTCAACAACTAGTAAAGCATATAGAGTGTTCAATAAAGGAAGTTTAATTGTTGAAGAATCTATTCATGTAGTTTTTGATGAATCTTTAGCATCAAGTTCCAAAAGGATTGATGATGAGGAAGATACAAACATTCTCGAAAACAATCTTGAAAAACTTAATATTGATGTATCTTCAGATCATGAACAAGAAGCTAAAGATAATGATTCGCCTAATGCTGATGTATTAATACTAATCATAATGATGTAGATCTACCAAGAGATTGGAGATACGCTTAGTCATCCCAAGGAATTGATTATAGGTGATCCATCTCAAGGAATAAGAACTAGATCATCTATGAGAAATATTAGTAATCACCTTGCATTTGTTTCTCAAATTGAACCTAAAACCATTGAAGAAGCTGAAAAAGATAATAATTGGATGTTAGCTATGCAAGAAGAATTAAACCAATTCACTAGAAATAATGTATGGACATTAGTGGAAAGACCTAAAGATCATTCTGTTATAGGATCAAAATGGGTTTTTAGAAATAAACTAGATGAAAATGGCATAGTAATTAGAAACAAAGCTAGATTAGTTGCAAAAGGATATAATCAAGAAGAAGGTATTGATTTTGATGAAACCTTTGCACCTGTAGCTAGATTAGAAGCCATTAGGCTATTACTTGCATTTGCATGTCACATGAACTTTAATTTATTTCAAATGGATGTCAAAAGTGCATTTTTAAATGGATTAATAAATGAAGAAGTATTTGTTGAACAACCACCGGGATTTGAAGATCATGAATTTCCAAATCACGTTTTTAAATTGCACAAAGCTTTATATGGTTTGAAACAAGCACCTAGAGCTTGGTATGATAGACTAAGTAAATTTTTGATTGAAAATGATTTTACAAGAGGAAATGTTGATAAAACATTATTTTTGAAAAGAAAAGATAAAGATTTACTTGTAGTTCAAATTTATGTTGATGACATTGTATTTGGTGCTACTAACAATCTTCTATGTCAAGAGTTTGCTAAGTTAATGCAGGGAGAATTTGAAATGAGCATGATGGGAGAACTCAATTTCTTCCTTGGACTCCAAATCAAACAAAGCAAAGAGGGAATCTTTATCAACCAAACAAAGTACACAAGAGAAATTCTAAAGAAGTTTGGTATGGAATCAATCAAACCCCTCGGAACACCAATGAGTCCTTCATGCAAGCTGGACAAAGATGAAGAAGGTAAGAAGGTTGATCAAAAATATTATCGAGGTATAATCGGATCCCTACTTTACTTAACTGCAAGTAGACCAGACATAATGTTTGCTGTTTGCTTATGTGCTAGATTTCAGTCTGAACCTAAAGAATCACATTTAATTGCTGTTAAAAGAATTCTTAGATACCTTAGTGGAACAAAAAATGTAGGTTTATGGTATTCTAGAGACTCAACATTAAATCTGATTGCTTATTCTGATTCTGATTATGCTGGATGTAAGTTAGATAGAAAAAGCACAAGTGGTGCATGCCAATTTTTAGGAAGTAACTTAATCTCATGGTTTAGCAAAAAGCAAAATTCGGTTGCATTATCTACTGCTGAAGCAGAATATGTTGCAGCTGGAAGTTGCTGTGCTCAAATCCTATGGATTAAGAGACAACTTGAAGACTATGGTATCACACTTGATAAGACACCTATAAGATGTGATAATACAAGTGCAATCAATCTAACTAAAAATCCAATTCAACACTCAAGAACAAAGCATATTGAAATTAGATATCACTTTATAAGAGAACATGTTGCCAATAATGAAATTTGTCTTGATTATGTGAATACTGAAGAACAACTGGCAGATATATTTACAAAACCCTTAAGTGAAGAGAGATTTTGTTATCTTAGAGGAGAATTAGGAGTTTGTGATCCTTTGGAATAATTTTCTGAAACTCTTAAGAACAACTATCTAGATTTCATCAATTTCTTGAAAAATCTCGATATTCAATAAGGAAATCTATCTAGATCTTGATTCATTGTTTCCCCAATTGCTAAGGAACATTTATCTAGAGTTTGATGATTAATTTGAATAGTTTCAGATCCTTGAAACTTGATTTTTTATCTCTGAAACTGTTAGAGTCGACTCTAACAGTTTGTGGAGTCGACACCTTAGTTTTTGATGTTCTGTCTAAGCAATTAGAGCCGACTCCGGCTTCTGTAGAGCCGACTCTAATTCGAGCGCTGACAGACTTTCTGGTTCGGAGCCGACACCCAGTTTTCGGGAGTCGACTCTAGGTCGAACTAGGTCAAAAATAAAAAGGCGGAGTCGACCCCAAATCATTTTATCCGTCTCCCAAAACCCCTCCAAGGAGTTCCAAAGCCTTTCCAACCTCCCCAATCTTCTCAAAACCTTTGATTACACATTCCAATCAACTCAATGGCACCCAAGAGGCGCGGTTTCATCGGAGGAGCGTCCGTTCCCATGAGGCGATGCACGAGTTGGAAGGGCTTCTCAATAGGAAGATGTTTAAAAGAAATGGGTGGAAAAGATTTGTTCATTAGATATCCCCACTTATCCTGCCCTAGTGAGAGAATTTTACAATGATTTGAGTAGGAGAAGGCGGTTTAGTCAGTATTGTAAGAGGAACTAGAGTTGTAATAACTGCTGAAATCCTTGGAAATCTGTTGGAAATGCCCACAATTGGTATTATGGAATATCAGCATGATGATAGAAGTGTGCATTGTCAAGAATGTTAGGGAGGGATGTAACCGAGTTTGAGGAAATTCTTGCTAATCAATTAAATCTGGAGCTCAGGTTACTACACAACATATGTGGAAGAATTTTATTCCCCAAAATTGGTAGATTTGAGTACGTCTCGGAGCGAGACATTCTTTTGATGGATTGTATTATAACTGGAAGGCCAGTCAACCTAGCTGGCATGATGATTGGTTATATGGCAGAGGCTGCTACAAAGAAAAGATCTACACTGCCATATGGTATGGTTCTGACATTGATCTTTAGAAGCCAAGGTGTGCTAATTATGGATAATGAACCCCTAAGGAAATTAAGGCACACTGACTATTATAGTATTTCTACTATTCATCGGATGGGCTTCAAGAAGTTAAATGGTATCTGGATGAAAGGAGGAGAGAAGAAAGAGCTGAGAGAGATAGAACTGAAGAGGCCAGAGTAGAAGATATCCCTGGACCATCCACTGCGGGACCATCAGTCCCTGATCCATTTATTGCGGGACCATCTACAGCTGGACCTTCAGAAGCTGGACCGAGCACAGTTCCTCCTCCACATCTGTCTGTTACTGCTTCTGGGAGATTCTCTGATGAGCAGATTGGTCAGTTGAGAGCCTTGCTTGCTGAATATGACAGTCAGAGATCTCATGAGATTAATCAATTAAAAGAAGACTTCAATCAGCTAAAAGAAGAACTTAACTCGAGACTTGACATGATTTCCTTTTCCATAAGCAATTCTGTTGAATCCTTTGGTGCTGAACTTCACAAAATCTTTGAAAGGATGGAAGGCATTGCTGATGGCTCGGGATCTTATGTTCATGCAACTGGTCAACTGAAGAAGGACATTGACCTTGCAGTCTCACAGATTGAAGCTTGTCTTGAAAATTTTAAGAAATCTCAAAAAGATGATGTAATGGAAATCATAGGTCACTTGAAGAAAATTGTATTCAAACATATCTGACTTTGATTTTGATACTCTTTTGTATCTTAGGTTCTCCAGGTTTACTTTATCTTGATAGTTTGTATTTAGGAATTTACTTGAATCAACTTATGTAATGTTTCTTACTTATGTAATGCAATTACACATTTTAAATCTGTCTATGATTGACTGCTTGAATCCCTATGTCTTATTGAACCAACAATTTTTTTCTAATAACTTTCTTTATCTAATACTCTCCTTATTGCTGATAACAAAAAAGGGGAGAGATGGTTGAATATGGTTGAATATGCAAAAAAAAAAAGACTTGAAATTTTAATGAGAGATGGTTGAATATGCAAAAGAAAGAAAGAAAGGGGAGAAATGATTGTTTATGCAAAAAGAAAGAGACTTGAAATTTTAATCAGTTCAATTAAAATTTAATTTTTATATAGGGGGAGCTATTCAATGCAGGGGGAGCTTAACAACAAGCTTAATTGCAATTTTCTGTACATTTAGTTTAAATGTTCATAATTGATGGCTTATATAGAACTCATGCATAATTTTAAAAGTTTACTTTGAATATTGGCATCAAATCCTTCATTAAAAATGTTTTAAGCTTTAAAATGACTATAATCTTTAGTTCGAATGAATTTTTTGAATGCATATACTCAAAGTTTTTGTTATCATCAAAAAGGGGGAGATTGTTGACCCAATTGATGATTTTGATGATTAACAAAACTATTTGAGTATAACAATTGAAGGCTCTAATGATTTTGATTAAGTTTTTCAGATTATAAGTCGATTGAATGATCAAAATCAGGAGTTAAATCTTGTTCTGGATCGAATCTAATGTCTAGGTAAGATTGCAGACATTAGAGTCGACTCCGAGAATCACAGAGCCGACTCCAGTATCTGGCACGGAAGTTAGAGTAAACTCAGAGACTGTTAGAGCCGACTCCAACAGAAAAGACAGAACATTAATTTTTCTGGCCCTGACTTAGAGTCGACTCGGGTCTGTTAGAGTCGACTCCAGAAAAGTTTCTTGTCGACCCCAGAAAAGTCAGAGACGACTCCAAAATTAACGAGTTAAAGTGTTTCGAATTAGAGCCGACTCCAAAAAAAGTTAGAGTCGACTCCAACCCACCTGGAACGAAAAATCAAATTGCCAGATCAGCTCTAACGGTAATATTTCTATTTTACTTTATTTCTAACGGATATATTTTGTTGTAAGGTACACTCCAACGGATAGTTTTCTTCCAAAAATAGTTTGAAAGAAATCTATAAAAAGGGAAGACTATCATTCAAAAACAAGAACGAAAAAACAAAGAAGAAAAACGGTAATAGAGAAATCCCAATTCAAAAATCCGAAAAAGAGAGAGCCTGAATCTTAAGAGAAAAAACCTTCTAGCTCAAATCCACTCCACTCCAAAAAGCTCAAGAGGAATCCAAGGCATTCAAATCAAAGTTTTGGTGGATTTCCCAAATTGGAGAAAGAGGATCAGTTTCTTGCTTTTCAATCCTTCTCAACTGCTTCAACTGTGAAGAATCGGAGCTGAGGCTTGATTCAATCTAGCAAGGAGAAGAAGAAAAGAAGAAAAAAAGAAAAGCTCAAAAGCCAACCAACTACAAATCAGGCTTTTCTAAACCTTGTTCATTTACTTGATTATTTGCTCATTGAGGAGCTGTGTACTTGAAAAAAATATTTCTTTTGTTTGTGTCTAGTTCAATCTGGGGGATTGAACTAGTGGAGGTAGTCTTACCTCGGTACAAGCTTGGTATAGCTTGTGTTAGGGTTTTTGTGCTGGTGAGCCCGGAAAACTGGCTGGGTTCGTTGTGATCCCGAGAAAACAACAAGTTTGAGTTGTGAGCTTGTAAAACAACTCGGCTGTAATCAAGGAAGATTATAGTGTGGACCCAAGTGAATCTTGGGAGTGGACGTAGGTGTTGGATACACCGAACCACTATAAAATCTTTGTGTTTGCCGTGTCTCCTTTATCTCTATCTCTATCTCTATCTTATTGATTGTATTTTGTTTTTGCATCTGCATTCACTTTCACTCACACTAAGCAAACAAATATTTTAAAAGGTTTAAATTTTTTTAGAACCCAATTCACCCCCCCTCTTGGGTTGTCATCTGGGCCAACAATTACTTTACCTGTCACAGCGGGATCGCCACCCTGTCAAAGCATAGTCCTAATGAGGTTCCTAGTGGCCCGAGTGCCACTGGCTTACAACGCTATCCTCGGTCAACCAGGCTTGAACCTCTTGGATGCAATCATATCCACCAGGCGTCGGCTGGTGAGGTTCCCTACTAGTCAGGGAGTCGGAGAAATGTATGGGAGCAGAACCTCATACAGTTATGCTATCATATGGCTCCTAGCCCTCAGGAGATGGTAGCTCTCTCTACCCCAGTGCTGTTTGACCATAGGGAGTATAAAAGGAGAGGAGAATCGGCTGAGCGTCTGATATCTTACCCATTGGGAGATGACCCTGCAAAAACTATGCAAATTGGTGAGCTTCTTCCTTTGGAGATAAAAAATGAACTCCTTGCATTCTTGCAGGCTAACTCAGATATTTTTGCATGGTCCGCTTCAGACATGCCCGGCATTCCTTCGGAGGTGATAACTCACAAGCTCAACATTGATGCCAAGTGTTGACCCGTCCACCAAAAAAAGAGAAGTTTTGCCCTTGAGTAGCAGCGGGCTATAGATGAAGAAGTCAACAAACTATTAGTCACCGACCACATTCGAGAGGCTCAGTACCCGAGTTGGTTGGCAAATGTGGTTATGGTCTAGAAGGCGAGTGGAAGTTGGCGAATCTGCATCGACTTCACTGATCTTAACAAGGCATGTCCCAAAGATAGTTTTCCTTTGCCACGGATTGACCAGCTGGTGGACTCCACCTTCGGGCATAAGCTCATGAGTTTTATGGATGCCTTCTCTGGTTATAATCAAATAAAGATGGACCCGGCAGATAAAGAAAACACTTCTTTTATTACGAAGAAAGGCATTTACTGTTACAAAGTAATGCCCTTCGGATTGAAGAACGTCGGAGCCACTTATCAGAGGTTGATGAATAAGGTCTTCAAAGATCAGATCGGATGCAACATGGAGGTATACGTGGATGATATCTGACCAAGAGCACCCACATCTCCACCATGTTGCTGACCTAGAAGAGACATTTGACAATCTTCGAAGTCATCAAATCAAGCTTAACCCCCGTAAGTGTGCCTTCGGTGTCATTGCGGAAAAATTCTTGGGTTTCTTAGTAACCCAGCGGGAAATCGAGGCAAATCTGGAAAAGATTCAATCCATTCTCAGTATGCGGTGGCCGGTCAATAAGAAGAAGTGCAGCAACTCACCGGGAGAATAGCTGCTTTGAGCCGATTCCTATCTAGATCGACAGAGAGGTGCTTACCCTTTTTTAAGGCCCTGCGCAAAGTTGATGGCTTCGAGTGGACAGACAGTTGCCAAAGAGCCTTTGAATAATTAAAAGAGTTCTTGTCTACACCACCATTATGTCGAAGCCTAAGGAGGGAGAGAAACTCTTTGTTTATCTAGCCACTGCATCGAAAGTAGTTAGCTCCGTTCTAGTCCGGCTTGACCAGGATGGAGTGCAGAAGCCTATTTACTACACTAGAAAGGTGCTTCACAATGCAGAGGTCCGATATTCCCGAATGGAGAAGATTATCTTTGCCTTGGTTGTTTCTGCTCAGCGTCTTCGATCATATTTCCAGGCGCACCCGATAGCAGTGCTTACATACCAACCTCTCCAATCTATTCTGGCTCAACCCAACACTTCAAGCCATCTAGTAAAGTGGGCTATTAAGCTGGGAGAATTTGACCTTTCATTTCAGGCTCGACCTACCCTTAAATCCTAAGTGCTGATGGATTTTTTAGTAGAATGCACCTGGATCAACGAGCAAGACAATGATGCCCCCAAAAAGTGCCTGGTAGCTGAGGATGATTTGGCAGAGGCTTGGATTCTTCACGTCGATGGTGCCTCTAATTCCCAAGGAAGCAGGGCAGGCCTCATCTTGGCGAGTCCGGAGGCAATGGTCTTTGGGTACGCCCTTCGTTTTCTCTTTAAGGCTACCAACAATCAAGCTGAGTACGAGGCCTTGCTGGCCGAAATCAAGCTCGCTCGAGAGATCGGGGTAAAGCATCTTCGGGCCTTCACCGATTCCCAACTTGTCTCCGGACACATCACTGGAGAGTTCGAGGCTCGTAATCCTATTATGTCCCAATATCTGAGTAAGGTTAAGATGTTAATCTCTTCATTAGATTACTTCACCATGAGCTACATTTCAAGGGGGAAAATGCCAGGGCCAAAGCATTATCAAAGCTGGCTACTTCGACGAACGACTGCCTAGAGAGGGCGTACGTCGAGCAACTGGAGAGCCCAAGTATCGATTCCAGAGAAAGTTGTACCAATCATGCAGGAGCCGACTTGGATGAACGCTTATACCCGTTACCTTATTGACGCTCTCTCCCCACTGACCTTGCAGAAGCTAGGCTGCTCAAGAGAAGATCGATCAAGTTTGTACTGATAGATGGTTGCTTGTACAGGAAGTCTTTTTCTCATCCTCTTCTCAAGTGCATAGGCCCGGTGGATGCTGATTATGTTCTTAGAGAAATCCATGAAGGCATATGTGGGAATCATGTGGGGGGCAGGTCGCTAGCATACAAGGCTCTCCACCAAGGGTATTACTGGCTTACGATGCGCCAGGATGCCGCTGAGTTGGTTTGAAAGTGTGATAGCTGTCAATGACACTCAAATATCCAGCGACAGTCGGCCTTGCAGTTAAGGCCTTTTGCTAAGTGGGGAATGGATATACTCGGGCCTTTTCCCCTAGCTGCAGGACAGCGAAAGTTTTTGTTGGTAGCTATTGACTATTTCACTAAATGAGTCGAGGTCGAGGCGCTAGCTAAGATCACCGAAGCTAAAGCAAGGACGTTCTTTTGGAAATCCATCATTTGCCAGTTTGGCTTGCCCCATACTGTCATTACTGATAATGGTCGCCAGTTTGACAACTCAGCATTCAAGGCTTTTTGTGCCAAGCTAGGCATTTGTCACAGGTTTACTCAGGGGTGGCAATTTTTGACATGACACGATAACTCGACACGAACATGACACGAATTAAATGGGTTTGGGTTGACTATTTTTTGGTACAAACCCATGTATGACATGACCCGCCAACATGAAATTTAAATGGGTCGTGTTCGGGTTCAACCGCTTAACCCGAATTGACCCAAATTGACCCGTGTATTTAATCGGGTTGACACAAACCCGTCTGACTTGTTTTGACCAGTGTATTTAATCGGGATAACCAAACCCGCCGTAGTCCATTGGCCCATAGGCCCACAAGTCCACAAGGACCACAACCCGCTCGCTTTTAACTCTGAGTTATTTTGGTATTTTCTTCGCTCGCCCGCCCGCTCGCCTTCCGCAGTTCCGCTCGCCCCTTCAACAGTCAACCCTAACCCTAGCTTTCCGCTCCCTTCAATAGTCAACCCTAACCCTAGCTTCTAGCCTTCCATTCAGCCATTCATTTTTCCGCTCGCCTTCGTCGAGCTTTTGAGTTGCCAGATCTTTCCGATTATCACTGGTGAGCAACGAAATCATCACCGACAAGCAACAAAATCCACTGGTAATTTTTTTTTATCCCCTGTTACCCTGTATGTATCCTTGTTCTCTGTGGGTTGTCGGTTGAGTCTTGCTAAAAACCATCGCCAAAGAAGAGACGGCGACGGCGTTCAGATGGATCTAGATCTCTAGATCTAGTTTCCGGCAAGGGTGGGAAGCCATGGCTGACTTGGATGGATCTAGATCTCTAGATCTAGTTTCCGGCAAGGGTGGGAAGCCATGGCTAACTTCCAACGATGGCCGGGCTCCATTGAAGACAAGAGGACTGCAGTCTTCTAGTCAGATCGGGCTCCCTTCTCCCATCTCCTCATCTCTTCTTTACAAAATCAGTTATCGTCTGTCATAATGTCATCTCTTTCATGGTCCATTTCCTCAAATCCAGTCATCTTTAATGCGTATAAATATTAACTAGAGGCACTTTGATCGCTCATCCCTGTTGGCAATCAGAGTCTTCCTCTATTGGAAATAAAGTCTTCCCATCTTTCGTCAATTAATCATTGAAGAACGCGAAGATCACGAATCAGTAAGCTTTCATGTTTATATTCCATTAATTATATTTACAAATGTCTTAAATATTATTTAAATTATTAAAATTTAGGTTATAGCTTTTATTATACGTTTAAATGCTATCTCTTTCATGTTTATATTCCATTAATTATTATCCATATTTACAAATGTCTTAAATGTTATTTAAATTATTAAAATTTAGGTTACAGCTTTTATTATATGTTTAAATGCTATCGTTTAAATGCTATCTCTATCTCGGGTCACAGGTTGTGTCGGGTTAGTTGTGTTTCAAGTCAGGTCGTGTTCGTGTCCAAATTACCTAACCTGTTTAACTCACAGTCGTGTTTGGGTTGATGTATTTTTAACCCGACCAAAACATGACACGACCTGGACACGACACGATTGCCACCCCTAGTTTACTTCTGTCGGGCACCCCCAATCTAATGGAGAGGCGGAGGTCATGAATCGCACTATCCTTCGAGGACTCTGAACTCAATTGGATGAATCAAAGGGCAGATGGGTGGAGGAGCTCCAAGTATATCATGGGCGTATCACACAACTCCCAGGGCCCCTACGAGAGAGACTCCCTTCAGCCTCGTCTTTGGATCCGAAGCGGTCATCCCGGTGGAGATCGGCCTTCCTAGCACCCAAGTGGAAGCGTATAAGGAGGATAAAAACCTTGATCAGTTGAAGGCTAATCTGGACTTCATCGACAAAACCCGAGATGGGCACGGCTTAAGATGGCCACTTTTCGCCAGTGGGCCGAGAAATATTATAATGCTCGGGTCCATCCCAAGGCATTTCGCTCCGGAGACCTAATCCTTAGAAGGGCTGAGGTGTCCAAACCAACCGAAGGAGGCAAGTTATCGCCAAAATGGGAAGGACCATATTGAGTCATGAAGGCACTTGGGCAAGGAGCCTACATACTAGAAGGGATGGATAGACAACCTGTTCCATGTACTTGGAATATTGATAACCTCGTCGATATTACTAGTGATAAATGTACTAAACAAACGATTATAGAAAAATAGTTTCAAAATTTCATTGCTCAATTCAAAGTAAGGACCTCGGTGGCCCAAAGGGCACAGACACCCCGAACCGGAGTGAGAAACCTCCGGAGGTTCAAGTCCTATGTCCTAGGCGTCCCCGAGTCAAACTCCCGGGCCGATGCGAGAAACCCCGTGGCAGTTTTCAAAAGGATTCGGTGGCCCAAAGGGCACAGATACCCTAGACCGGCGTGAGAAACCTTCGGAGGTTCAAATCCTGTGTCCTAGGCGGCCCCGAGTCAAACTCCTGGGCTAGCGTGAGAAACTCCCATGGCAGTTTTCAAAAGGACCTCGATGGCCCAAAGGGCACAGACACCTTGGACCGATGCGAGAAACCTCCGAAGGTTCAAGTCCTGTGTCCTAGGCGGCCCCAAGTCAAACTCCTCGGCCGACGTAAGAAACCCCCGTGGCAGTTTTCAAAAGGGCCTCGGCGGCCTAAAGGGCACAGACACCCCGGACCAACACGAGAAACCTCCGGAGGTTCAAGTCCTGTGTCCTAGGCAGCCCCGAGTCAAACTCCCAGGCCGGCAAGAAACCCCATGGTAGTTTTCAAAAGGACCTTTATGGCCCAAAGGGCACAGACACCCTAGACCGGCATGAAAACCTCCGAAGGTTCAAGTCCTATGTCCTAGGCGGCCCCGAGTCAAACTCTCGGACCGGCGCGAGAAACCCCCATGGTAGTTTTCAAAAGGACCTCGGCTGCCTAAAGGGCACAGACACCTCGGACCGGCACGATAAACCTCTGGAGGTTCAAGTCCTGTGTCCTAGGCAGGCCCGAGTCAAACTCCCTCGGCGTGAGAAACCCCCGTGGCAGTTTTTAAAAGGACCTTGGCAACCCAAAGGGCATAGACACCCCAGACCTGCGAGAAACCTCCGAAGGTTCAAGTCCTATGTCCTAGGCGGCCCGAGTCAAACTCCCAAATCGGCGCGAGAAACCCCCGTGGTAGTTTTCAAAAGGACCTCGGCAGTCCAAAGGGCACAGACACCCCGGACTGGCGCGAGAAACCTTCGGAGGTTCAAGTCCTGTGTCCTAGGCAGCCCCGAGTCAAACTCTCGGACCGGTGCAAGAAACCCCCGTGGCAGTTTTCAAAAGGACCTCAGCGGCCCAAAGGGCACATATACCCCGGACCAGCGTGAGAAACCTCCAGAGGTTCAACTCCTGTGTCCTAGGTGGCCCCAAGTCAAACTCTTGGGCCGGCATGAGAAACCCACGTGGCAGTTTTCAAAAGGACCTCGATGGCCTAAAGGGCACAGACATCCCAGACCGGCATGAGAAACCTTCGGAGGTTCAAGTCCTGTGTCCTAGGCGGCCCCGAGTCAAACTCCGGGCCAGTGCAAGAAACCCCATGGCAGTTTTCAAAAGGACCTCGGCGGCCCAAAGGGCACAGACACCCTGGACCAACACGAGAAACCTCCGGAGGTTCAAGTCCTATGTCCTAGGTGGCCCCGAGTCAAACTCCCGGGTCGGCGTGAGAAACCCCCGTGGCAGTTTTCAAAATGTTAGCCCAAATGGCAACCCAAGAGGGGGGATGAATTGGGTTCTTTTTTAAAATTCAACAATTAAAAATAATTTTACAAGTTAAGTGTGCACAAATGAGGTGGTGCAATGATGCTAAGTTCAATACAGAAGAAGATAGAGAAAGAGACAAATAATTATGACAAACACACAAGATTTATAGTGGTTCGTGTTAGCCACACCTAAGTCCACTTCCAAGCAACTCTTGGGTCCACACTATAAACACCCTGATTACAGCAGAGTTGTTTTGCAAAATTATAACTCGAACTTGTTGTTTTACACCGAGGTCACAATGAACCCAGCTGGTTTTCATGGGTTCACCAGCACACAACCCAATGTAAGCTACTCTTAGCTTACCCCGAGGTCAACTACCTCAACTAATTTAATCCCTTGATTGAATTAGACAGCAAACTATTCAAATATAAGTATTACAATAATTTAAGGCTCCTCAAATGAGCAAATATGCAATGTAAATAAATGAGAATAGAAAAGCCTATTTTGAAGCGATTTGAAGTTGAGCTTTTCTTCTTTTCTTCTTTTCCTCTTCTCTTCTGAATGGGCTAACAAGATTTGAACTTTGATTCTTGAACGAAGCTTGTTGAAGAGAAGTCTGAAATTTAGGGTTCTAGCTCTTCTTCTTCAAAACGTAGGAAATCCTTTGAATATGCTCTTGAAAAACTTTTGGATTTCTCTTCTATCTCTCAATAACAAATAGGCTTTGACACATAAAATTTCCTCTTTGAAAACTTCTTGTTTTTCTCTATTTTTCCATTCTCTTTTTCTATTTTTTTTTTTGAGTGGACGAACCCCTTTTTATAATCTTCCTTAATCCAAGATTAGGTAAAAAATAGCCATTGAAATGTACTTGGATTACTTCCTCATGCAAAGAAATAGATCCGTTAGAGGTTAGGTGAAGAAATGTTACCGTTGAATCCGTTCTGACAGATTTCAAAACTTGTTTCTGATAGGTTGGAGTCGGCTCCAACTTTTAAGGTGTCGGCTCCAAGTTGGGTTTCTAAAAATAGAAATAAAAAGTCCATCGGGGAGTCAACTCCGATAAACTATGGTGTCGGCTCGATGCGATCTGAGGTCAGCTCTAAGTTCCGAGGTGTCGACTCTAACATTGTCCCAAAAATATACTCTATGTTCTTAGGTTAGAGTCGCTCTAACATTCCAGGTGTCGACTTGAAATTCAGGTGTCGACTCTAAATTTCTAGGTGTCGGCTCCAAAAACTGACTCAAAAAATAATTCTCTGTATCTCATGTTAGAGTTGGCTCTAGCTTTCCAGGTGTCGACTTTAAACCGTGCCAAAAATGTTAAACTGTTCTGATACACTCTGGAGTCGGCTCCAAACACTGTGGGTGTCGGCTCTAAGTTCTGAACTTTGATATATTCCATTAAAAACTGATTCAAACTGATTTTTATATAAACTTTTGAATAATGTAACCTTTCTAAGTTTCAGAAACACTTGTTAATTTCATTAGTAACACAAGAAATATACTCATGGCTTTTGTTAATCATCAAAATCAATACGTGGGTCAACAATCTTTCCCTTTTTGATGATGACAAAAACATTGAGTATATGCATAATTAATCAATGAAATTTTAAAATAAATAAGTTCTCATAGTTAAGCTCCCCTGAATAAGGTAGCTCCCCCTATGTAAGTGCATACAAAGTTCATTTAATTTCAAGTGTATACATTCTTTTTCTTCATACATATTTAATTCCATTCAACATTGATTCCATAGCTCTATGCATATATATAAACACTCTTTCTCCATATTATCTTTAATTGCCTATGCATATACATAAACATGCATATACATAAACACTCTCTCTCCCCCTTTTTGTTATCAACGAAAAGGTTAAGAAGAGGATGCATTTAGCTTAAATCAACATATATCATCAAAATATAAACTTCATATTGCATTCATTAAGCATAAAGTCATTCAAAATATCCATTAAGACATTGCAAACTACATCAAAATACATTTTATCAAAGTATTACAACATTCACATTAAAGCATTCACAGTACATCAAAATATCAAAATATCATTACTCCTAGTTACAAACTAAAAAACAAAAGAAAACTTGAAATTGACAAAACTAAATCATCTTAAAATTTTCTTCAGTTCTTCTAAAATTTATCCCATGCCCTTCTCTTGAATTTCATAAAATCATTCAGCATTCTCTCAACTAAACCAGCTGCAACTGAAACTTTCTCCTAAAGCTCAGCGTTGCATTTGAATATGTGTCAGAGTCACCTGCTATATCCTTGATCTTATCAAATATCAGTCTTATGTCTTTCACCAAGGTAATTAAAGATGAGCTCAAGGATGACTCTATCACACTGATCTTGTCCTCCAAAGAATAAAAATGCTGCCTGATTCCCATAATTTGATTCTCAAGTTCATTCTTCATCCTAATTTCATGATCCAAAAGTAGGGATTTGAGCTACTCCAACTGACTCTCAGAAAATCCAGTGGATGCCTGAGCAAAGGATGTGGGTGCTGGTGCTGGTGCTGCTGGGGGTACAAAACTGCTGGGACCTGGTGATGAGTGTCTCACTGATGGTCCTGTCATTGATGGACCAGGGGCTGCAGTTTCATCCTTAGCTGCTCTACCATCCAGATTTCCTTTCCTTTCCCAATGTCCATTGATCTTCATAAAGCCCATTCGGTGTAAGGTAGCCTTATTATAGTAATCTGTATGTCTAAGGCTTTTCATTGGTTCATTGTCCAAAATATTAACTCCTTGACTCTGAAAAGCCATTTCAAAATTATACCATAGGGTAATGTGGACCTTTTCTTATTACTAGCCTCTGCCATGTACCAAATCATCATGCCCGGTAGGTTAATTGGTTGGCCGTCACTACACAATCCATTACCACAATGTCCCTTCAGACACATACTCAAATCGTCCAGTCTTGGGAATAAAATTCTGCTACAAATGTTATGCAAAAGTCTCAACTCTAGGAGCAACTGATTAGCCCTAATTTCTTCAAATTCAGCTACCTCTCTACCAAGGATTCTTGATAATGCCTCATCTCTCTCACTATGAGAGTTAGCAATAGGTCCAATAACAGGTATCTCTAACATATTTTCCAAAATCTCCGAAGTTAGGTGAACTCTTGTACCTCTCACAAAACTCACAATGCCTCATCTCCTCTAGACAAATTGTGATAAAAATCCTTTACTAATGCTGGATAAGTGGGAACATCTAGGGAACATACCTTTTCCCATCCCATCTCCTTAAGCTGCCTCCCTAAAGTGAAGCTCTCCGCTTCAAAGAAACTGAAATCCACCTTTCTACCCATTGTAATGACTTTCCCGGCTAAAAGATCAACTTGAGGCGAGGGTGGACCAGGGATAGCACTAGGAGTAGAGGACGACGATGTAGAGGATGAGCTAGGCGAAGGTTGACGTGTCGACGCCTCACTATCCATTTTCTCATCGTCACCGGTGCTCCAAGGACTGATCCACAACATTTAGGTGCCATAGAGAGCTAAGAAGGGACAAATTAGAAGGATTCTAGGATTTTGAAGGTGTGGAGAAAGTTTTGGAAGAGTTTGGAGTCGATTTGGAATGAAAAGGTGTCGACTTTGCCCTAATATAGTCAATCTGGGACCACAAGGTGTCGGCTCCCGCAAAGCTGGGTGTCGACTCCAAGTCGCTAACACAGTCAACGCCCAAATAGAGTCGGCTCCACAAAGGTGGGTGTCAGTTCCATGGTCACAATAGAGAGCAACACAAACAGGTGTCTACTCCACTAACAGTGGTGTCAGCTCCAAGACAGTTTCAGTGAAAGAAAAAAATTAGATTTTCAAAGGATCTGAAACTTGTCAAAATAATCAATAAATTTTGGATAAATTTCCTTGGAATGTGGTGAATCAAAGGGTTCAAATATCTAGATAGTTTTCCTTAGAATCACAAAAGAGTTTTCAACAAAATGAATGAATTCTAGATAGTCATTCCTAGGAGATTTAAAATCATTCCGATGGATCACAGACTCCTAATTCTCCTCTAAATAACAAAATCTTTCTTTACTTAGGGGTTTTGTAAATATGTCAGCTAATTATTCATTAGAACAAACATAATCAAGACAAATATCATTATTAACTACATGTTCTCTAATGAAATGATGTCTTATTTCAATGTGCTTAGTCCTTGAGTGTTGAATTGGATTTTTAGTTAGATTTATTGTACTAGTATTATCACATCTAATTGGAGTTTTATCAAGTATTATTCCATAATCTTCAAGTTGTCTCTTAATCCAAAGGATTTGAGCATAACAACTTCCAGCTGCAACATATTCAGCTTCAGTAGTTGATAATGCAACCGAATTTTATTTTTGTTAAACCAAGAGATTAAGTTACTACCTAAAAATTGACATGCACCACTTGTACTTTTTCTATCTAATTTATAACCAGCAAAATTAGAATCAGAATATGCAATAAATTTAATGTTGAGTCTCTAGAATACCATAATCCTACATTTTTAGTTCTATTTAAATATGTTAGAATTCTTTTTACAGCAATTAAATGAGATTCTTTAGGTTCAGACTGATATCTAGCATATAAGTATACAACAAACATAATATCAGGTCTACTTGCTGTTAAGTAAAGTAGTGAACCGATCATACCTCTATAATATTTTTGATCAATTTTCTTACCATCTTCATCTTTATCTAGTTTGCATGAAGGACTCATAGGTGTTCCAAGGGGTTTAACTGATTCCATTCCAAACTTCTTGAGAATTTCTTTCATGTATTTTGTTTGGTTGATGAAAATCTCCTCTCTTTCTTGTTTGATTTGTAGTCCAAGGAAGAAATTAAGTTCTTCATCATGCTCATCTCAAACTCACCATGCATCAGCTTTGCAAATTCTTGACATAGAAGATCGTTAGTAGCACCGAATACTATATCATCTACATAAATTTATTCTACCAATAAATCTTTATCTTTTCTTTTCAGAAACAAGGTTTTATCAACATTTCCTCTAGAAAATATTTTCAATTAGAAATTTACTTAGCCTATCATACCAAGCTCTAGGTGCTTGTTTCAAACCATAAAGTGCTTTGTGTAACTTAAAAACATAATTTGGAAATTCATGATCTTAAAACCAGGTGGTTGTTCAAAAAAACTTCCTCATTTATAAATCCATCTAAAAATACACTTTTCATATCCATTTGAAATAAATTAATGTTCATATGACATGCAAATGCAAGTAATAATCTAATTACCTCTAATCTAGCAATAGGTGCAAAAGTTTCATCAAAATCAATTCCATCTTCTTGATTATATCCTTTTGTAACTAATCTAGTTTTATTTCTAATTACTATTCCATTTTCATCTAATTTATTTCTAAACACCCATTTAGATCCTATAACAGGATGACCTTTGGGTCTATCTACAAGGGTCCATACTTTATTCCTAGTAAATTGATTTAATTCTCTTGCATAGCTAACATCCAATTACTATCTTTTTTGGCTTCCTCGATAGTTTTAGGTTCTATATGAGACACAAATGCAAGATGATTACTGATATTTCTCATTGATGATCTAGTTCTTACACCTTGAGATGGATCACCTATGATTAAGTCCTTTGGATGATCATAAGCATATCTCCAATCTCTAGATAGATCTACATTATTACGAGTAGTATCAACACCATCATTCTTAGGGAATCATCATCCTTAGCCTCAGGTTCATGATCTGAAGATACATCTATATTCAATTTTTCAATGTCTCTTTCAAGCAAATTTGTATCTTCCTCATCATATCTTTTCAGAACTTAATGCTAAAGACTCATGAAAAACTACATGAATTAATTCTTCTACAATTAAATACTTCTTATTAAATACCCTATAGGCTTTACTAGAAGTAGAATATCCTAAGAATATACCTTCATCAGATTTTGCATCAAACTTCCAAGATTATCTTTACCATTATTATGAATGAAAAATCAACAACCAAATGCATGAAAATAATTAATGTTAGGTTTCCTATTATGCCATAATTCATAGGGAGTTTTCTTAAGAATTGGTCTAATTAAGGCTCTATTTAGGATGTAACATGCCATGTTTATAGCTTCCACCCAGAAATACTTTGGGAGTTGGCTTTCACATAGCATGGTACGTGCCATATCTTCTAAAGTTCTATTTTTTCTTTCTACAACTCCATTTTGTTGAGTGTTTTAGGTGCAGAAAAGTTATGATGAATGTATTTTCAATGCAGAAATTTTTAAATAAATAATTTTTAAATTCAGTTCCATGATCACTTCTAGGAAACACTATGTGTTGTTTTTCTCATTTTAACTTTCTTGAAGAATTTCAAAATATAGAGAAAGTCTCATCTTTGTGAGCTAAAAATAATATCTAAGTGAATCTAGAACAATCATCTACTATCACAAGACCATATTTCTTTCCTCCTAAACTAGTGGTTCTAGTAGGTCCAAAAAGGTCCATATGAAGTAGCTTGAGTGGCCTAGTAGTAGAAACATATTTTTAGATTTGAAAGAGTTTCTAGTTTTTTTCAAATTGACATGCATCACAAATTCTATTGTTTTCAAAATCTAGTTTTGGAAGACCTTTAACTAAATCCATTCTAATTAATTTTGAAATTAAGTGTGTGCTTGCATGACCTAGTCTATGATGTCATAGCCATCAATCTCATTTACTTTAGCATTATCAGCAATTAAGCAATGATTACTAGTGGACAAATTGTCTAAATCAATTAAGTATACATTGCCATTTCTATTTTCAATAAATATAATGCTATTGTCAATGGGATGTGATACAGTGCAAATAGAAGCTTCAAAAGAAAGTTTGAAACCTTTATCACACAGTTGGCTAATACTAATCAAATTATTTAATCCATCTACATATAAATATTTTAAATAAAAGTGGAGGGAGTAATTTAAATTTTACCAAAGCCCATAATTTGGCCTTTGCCATTATCTCCAAAGTTACAACTCCTCCTCTTTTGATTTCAAGGGTGATGAATTGCTTCTTGTCACCCGTCATGTGTCTTGAGCAGCCACTATCAAGATACCATTTCCTTTTTGATCCTTTGGCCGCAAGACACTCCTGCAAGGCAATCAAATCTTATGTTTAGGTACTCAAGCCTTCTTGGGTCCTTCATGGTTAGTAGCAATAAAGATTTTCTTTTGGAATCATATTTTCTTACCTTTAAGATTTAAATTCTTATGAGATATTTTGAAATTACATTCATAATATTTATGTCCCTTTTTGTTACAATGATAACATGAAATATCATCTTTGATTGTTTTCTTTATAAAGAAATTGTTGATACATTTTTGTTTCATATGTGGTCTATATCCTAAACCAACTTTATCAAAAATAGCTCTTTAATTGTTCAATAGTAAATTAAGTTTTTCTGAGCTATTTGTAAATTTATCGACAATATTCTTATACTTATCAACTTCTTTCTTCAAATTAAGATTTTCATTAGAAATTGATTCTTTTTCTTTCAGTATGTCATCTTTTTCAGATTTCAAATTTTTGATCTCAAAAACAAGTTCATTTTTCATTTTGAGAAGATTTAAGTTTTCAGTTTTTAAAGTTTTGTTTTTGGTTCTCAAACTCTTGAAATCACTAACTAGTTCATTAAAAGCATCATACAATTCATAAAAAGTAAAATCATCATTAGGGGTTTCAGAATTTACCTCATTGTCATCATTCGCCATGAAGCATATGTTGGCAACCTCTTTTTGTTCTTCTTCGGATAAAGACTCTTCACTATCGCTCCAAGTTGCAACATAAGCTTTATTCTTTTTCTTGTATCCCTTCTTTAGTTAAGGACATTCTGATATAAAATGCCTCGGTTTCTTGCATTCATAACATATTAAGGGATCCTTTTCCTTTTCCTTATCCTTTTCTTTTTCTCTTTCTCCTTCCATTTTTATTCCAAACTTTCTCTTGTGGAAGGGTCTTCCTCTTTGCATAAATTTTCTAAATTTCTTTGCAAGGAGAGCTTCTAAATTTCATTTTCATCAGCTTTAAGTGCTATTGTTCTTTTCTTTTTCACATCTTTCTCTTGATGTTGTTTCATTGTCAGCTCATGGGTCATAAGGGATCCAAGTAGCTCCTTCAAAGGTAGAATGTTCAAGTCTTTGGCTTCTTGGATTGTTGTCACTTTCGCTTCCCATGATCTTGAAAGAGACCTAAGAATTTTTGCACTAATTCAGAGTTAGTATAAGTCTTACCAAAACTCTTTAATCCATTTACTATATCTGTAAATCTAGTATACATGCATATAATTGATTCATTTTGATCCATGCTGAAAAGTTCATATTTTTGCACTAGTATGTTAATTTTGGATTCTTTAACTTGGTTGGTACCCTCATGAGTAACTTCCAACCTATCCCATATTTCTTTGGCTGAAATGCAAGTAGATATTCGATTGAATTCATTTGCATCCAAAGAACAATATAAGACATTCATGGCTTTGGCATTAAGCTGGCCATTTTCCTATCATTTTATTCCAATCCCTTTCGGGCTTAGGAACTATAGATCCATCTACTATGTGTGTGGGAGTGCTAGGACCATTAATAATGACACTCCATAATTCATGATCTAAAAATTAAATAAAAATTCTCATTCTAGCTTTCCAATATGAATAATTTGTGCCACTAAACAAAGGAGGTCGATTTGTGGATTGACCTTCAGAAAAAGATGATCCAGCTTGAGCAGCCATTTGGATCTTTAGCACTTGATTGTTAAATCAAGCCAAAATGAGCACAAGCTCTGATATCAATTGTTGGCCCAGATGGCAACCCAAGAGGGGGGTGAATTGGGTTCTTTTTTAAAATTCAACAATTAAAAACAATCTTACAAGTTAAGTGTGCACAAATGAGGTGGTGCAATGATGCTAAGTTCAATATAGAAGAAGATAGAGAAAGAGACAAATAATTACGACAAACACACAAGATTTATAGTGGTTCGGTGTTAGCCACACCTACGTCCACTTCCAAGCAACTCTTGGGTCCACACTATAATCACCTTGATAGCAAGTTATTTGCAAGATCACAACTCGAACTTGTTGTTTTACACGGGGTTATAACGAACCCAGCTGGTTTTCATGGGTTCACCAGCACATAACCCAACGTAAGCTACTCTTAGCTTACCCCGAGGTCAACTACCTCAACTAATTCAATCCCCTGATTGAATTAGATAGCAAACCATTCAAATATAAGTATTGCAATAATTTAAGGCTCCTCAAATGAGCAAATATGCAATATAAATAAATGAGAATAGAAAAGCCTATTTTAAAGCGATTTGAAGTTGAGATTTTCTTCTTTTCTTCTTCCTCTTCACTTCTGAATGGGCTAACAAGATTTGAACTCTGATTCTTGAACGAAGCTTGTTGAAGAGAAGTCTAAAATTTAGGGCTCTAGCTCTTCTTCTTCAAAACGTAGGAAATCCTTTGAATATGCTCTTAAAAAACTTTTGGATTTCTCTTCTATCTCTCAATAACAAATAGGCTTTGACACATAAAATTTTCTCTTTGAAAACTTCTTGATTTTCTCTATTTTTTCGTTCTCTTTTTCTATCTTTTTTTTTTTGAGCGGACAAACCCCTTTTTATAATCTTCCTTAATCCAAGATTAGGTAAAAAATAGCCATTGAAATGTACTTGGATTACTTCCTCACATAAAGAAATAGATCCGTTAGAGGTTAGGTGAAGAAATGTTACCATTGGAATCCATTCTGACATATTTCAAAAATTATTTCTGACAGGTTGGAGTCGGCTCCAACTTTTAAGGTGTCGGCTCCAAGTTGGGTTTCCAAAAATAGAAATAAAAAGTCCGTCAGGGAGTCGGCTCGATAAACTGTGGTGTCGGCTCGATACGATCTGGGGTCGGCTCTAAGTTCCGAGGGTGTCGACTCTAACATTGTCCCGAAAATACACTCTTTGTTCTCAAGTTAGAGTCGGCTCTAACATTCCGGGTGTTGACTCCAAAATTCCAGGTGTCGACTCTAAATTTTTAGGTGTCGGCTCCGAAAACTGACTCAAAAAATAGTTCTCTATATCTCAGGTTAGAGTCGGCTCTAGCTTTCCAGGTGTCGACTCTAAACCGTGCCAAAAATGTTAAACTATTTAGATACGCTCTGGAGTGGCTCCAAACACTGTGGGTGTCGGCTCCAAGTTCTGAACTTTGATATATTCCATTAAAAACTGATTCAAACTGATTTTTATATAACTTTTGAATAATGTAACCTTTCTAAGTTCCTGAAACACTTGTTAATTTCATTAGTAACACAAAAATATACTCATGGCTTTTGTTAATCATTAAAATAAATAAGTGGGTCACACAAAAGGACCTAGCCAGCCCCCGGACTGGTCCTAGGCGGCCTTGACTATGCCCGACCCCTAGCCAGCCCCCGGGCTGGTGCTAGGCGGCCTCGACTATGCTCGGCCCCTAGTCGGCCCCCGGCCTGGTCCTAAGCGGCCTCGACTATGCTCGGCCCCTAGCCGGCCCCCAGACTGATCCTAGGCGGCTCGACTATGCTCGGCCCTAGTCGGCCCAGGATCGGCCCTAGGCAGTTATCAAAAGGACCTCGGCAGCCCAAAGGGCACAAACGCCCTGGGCCGGCGCGAGAAACCCCCGGAGGTTCAAATCTTGAATCCTAGAACCCCGAGTGAGCTCCTAGGTCGGCATGGAAGTTCCCGTGTAATTCTTGAACGAGTTATACTGACAGATTATCAAATGTACTCAGGGGAATAAGGCTAGTTTGCCGAACGTCAAAGTACAATCGCCTAGAAGGTCAGGAAAAACCGACAGGATCGGTTTAAAAATTGAAGCCACACATAAGATAACCAATAAGACCTTGCTATTAATGTTTATGATACAAAAGGCTAATCTTGGCCGCATTACAAAATACAAAAAGAGTGAAAGAAAATCAAAATCAAGGCTCGGAGGACTCTGACTCGCCCTCCATGTCTTCATCTACAGGCTGAATGTCATCAAGATCGCCTAGCTGGTGAATTTGAAGAATCTTCTCCTTACACTTCTCAAATCCCTTAGCATAAGCATCGACGGCCACTTCGCTGCACTCAGCTGCAAATTCAGTGAAGCCCTTGTAAGCTGCCACCGCACTTTGGGCTCGCTGGTCGGCAGCACTAACCCTGATCATGGCCTCTGCCTGAGCGGCCATTATACTCTCCTTGGCCTAAACTTCGGCGACTATCATTTAGCCAAAGTTTTCCTAACCTCCTCCTCGGCAGAGGTTAGCTTCTCCTCAGTAAAAGTTAGCCGCTCCTCGGTAGTGGCTAGTCTCTCCTCCATGGCTCGGGCCTCAAACTGAGCAGCTCTATCCTGTCCTCTGCCGCGGCCGCTCTCTCTTCGGCCTTAGTGGCCCTGAGAAGAGCACTCTTTAACTTTTCCTCGGCCGGCCCCAGCCTTGACATGGCTTTGCCAACTAGGCATCGGCCAATCGATCTTTTCTCTCGGCTTCTTTGACCCGGGCCTTAAGATCCTGACCCTCTTCTTCGGCAGCCCTCAGTGCGCCGAACACTGCGAGCTCGAGGTTTCACCTCAGACACCTCCCGGGTCAACTCGTCCACCTGAGACTTAAGAGCGTCTAACTCAGATGGGCTTTGCTTCTGGTTGCCCGAGCCTCCGATGCAAGCATCCCAAACGAACGCACTGTTAGATGCCTGCATACACTAGAAGGTGAGAGACTAATTATAATTGACTTGAATAAGGAAGGAGCTAAGGATCCTATATAATCACCTGGAGGATGGTAGTGAAGAAAGTGTCCAGGGATTTCTCCAGCAGCTGACGTCGAAGCTCGGCTTGGAGATTGGGCAAGGCCGAGCAACTAAGCAGTCGCTCGCCAGGAAACCTTGGCGGATTGCATTGACACCGGATGGCCGATTCAAAAGACCCTCATCAGAGGGCACCTCCCCCCTCCTGGGGCGAGTGAACATCCGAGGATTGATCCTTGCCAGCCTCCTGAACCAGAGGTGCCATCACCCTTTCTTTCGACGGAACCTCATCCTCGACTCCGATGGGTGGCAGAGATTTCTCCCTTGCTGGCTCCTCTTGAGTCCTGGCCAGAGGGACTCCCATTGGTGGCCCTTCTTGAACAACAGCCGGAGGAACCTCTGTTACCAATTTTTCAATAGAGGGATCCCTCTCTCTGCTTCCTCTGCCAAGGTGACTTCGGGGGAGGGGGGCGGTCGCTCAGACCACTTTGGCTTTTTGGGCATCGCCCTCATCGAGCCTCCGACGGCCTTTCTCTTTTTCTTAAGGGCCTTCAACAAAAAATCTGTGGAGAACCTCATCTCTGCATCATAAAAGCAAAGAGTCAAAGGACGAAATTAGGAACAATGAAACAAACAACAATAAACCATGAACAAAAAAAGCATATGTACAGATGTACGTACATAATAAACAAACGAAGGATAAAAGGAAGGACAAGGAGTTGTGGCCAACGGCCAAGGAAGGTGACGCTCACCAGATATCGGTGAGGCTGCCACCGGCGCTGCTAAGGCCTCGCGAAGGTAGCCCTCCGATAGCAGCTCTGCATAGGAGGGACGACGGAGGATAGGAGGGCCACGAAAAGTTCTCGATCCCTTTCCTCTATGGTGGAATTTTTATTGAGGCTGGTGTCAAGATAACTCCAAGACGTCATCACCCCCTCACCATGGACATAAAAGAAATGCGACTTCCACTCTTTAACCTTCGAGGGTAAGTCCAATTTGAGTACCCTCTTGGGACGGGAGGCAAAACTCCACCAGCCACTCTTGGAGGAGTTCCTAAGTTTATACAAAGCTCGAAAGAGAGAAACTCGAGCTGGGGCACCATGAAAATGGCAAAGCACTATGAATGGGTATGTAATTCTGATGGAATTTGGGGTCAATTGCGCAGGAACTAGGTTATACCTATCTAAGAGATTTAAAAAGAAGGAATGGAGAGGGAGGCGAAGCCCACTCTTGAGGAATTCCTCATAAAGAGCAACTCCTCCTCCTCGGCCACAAGTCACCTTGTCGCCATACCAAAGGGGCGGACAGACAGACACTATCAAGAACATTATACCGGACCCTAATCCTCCTTATGTCCTGGTCTTTCAGGACGGAGCATATCCCCCTAGGCCTGCAGAAGTGGATCTAGTGAGAGATACTGAATGGGACGGTGGAGGTGAAACCCTAGGAGTTGGAGAGGCGGCCCTAGCCACCGGAGGAGGGACCTCGCCTGAGGGAACCTCGCTCGAGGGAACCTCACCCGAGGGGACCTCGCGGAGGGCGGATTAGTAGCCTCAGAACGACCTGGAATAGAGATCCCATCGGGAGCACGGCGACGAGCCTCGAGAATCTCTTCCCAAGATGGTTCGACTAAAGGCCCCTTGCCCTTCCTATCGATTTGGGGATCCATCGAAAAGAAAGAAACACACAAGGAAAACAAGAAACTAACCTCAAAATGGAAGGACAGAAGCAAAGGGAAGCTTGGTGCTTGAGGAGGGACGAGAAGCAGAAGAGCGTAGAAGTGAAGGAAGACAAAAGGATGGGTGGATAATGTCAACTCTTCAGATTTAGGAGACCCCGCCCATCATGAAGAGCGAAGCGGCGAGCGCCGAATCGTGGCCCAAGTGTCACTAACCCATAAGTGGAGCATATTTCCCCTAGCAAAAAGAGCCACCAAGGTAATTTAAATATGTAAACTCTTTCCCCGTCAATCACGAGGCATTTCTTTTAAATAATAAAAGGATTCTTAATCTCCTTAGAAGCGCACGCCCAC
This sequence comes from Calamus simplicifolius, assembly GCA_900491605.1. Classification (NCBI taxonomy): domain Eukaryota; kingdom Viridiplantae; phylum Streptophyta; class Magnoliopsida; order Arecales; family Arecaceae; genus Calamus; species Calamus simplicifolius. The sequence continues at coordinate 12,681 of UESW01003354.1, read as the reverse complement.
CATTAACAGGGCGTAGCGCGTTAAACCTAATTATACGAGAATTTTTCATGCTCCTTTCTCTTGGCAAGTGCTTCGCACATAAGGACCAAGACTCGGGAGTAGAGGGCATATGATGTGGCCAGTGAAAGGCGCATGATAAAATAGTGCACGGTCCATATGATGTGGCCAGTAAAAGCCGCGTGATAAAATAGTGCACGGTCTATATGATATGGCCAGTAAAAGCCACGTGGCAGGATGATAGATGGCCCCAGGGCCAGCCCTAGGCGACCTCGATGGTGCTTGGCCTCTAGACGGCCCCAGGGCCAGCCCTATGCGGCCTTGACGGTGCTTGGCCCCTAGACGGCCCTAGGGCCAGCCCTAGGCAACCTCGATGGTGCTTGGCCCCTAGACGGCCCCAGGGCCAGCCCTAGGCAGCCTCGACTGTGCTCGGCCCCTAGACGGCCCCAGGGCCAGCCCTAGGTGGCCTCGATGGTGCTCGGCCCCTACACAGCCCCAGGGCCAGCCCTAGTCGGCCTCGACAGTGCTCGGCCCCAAGGCTAGTCTTAGGTGGCCTCGATGGTGCAAGGCCCCCTAGGCGGCCCCAGGGCCAGTCCTAGGCGGCCTCAACGGTGCTCGGCCCCTAGGCAGCCCCAGAGATGGTCCTAGGCACGGATCTTCTTCCAAGACCTCATAGATTTGACAAGATAAGAGACGTCAATTCTGACATCCTCCTCAGAGGATCCCAGCCCAAAAAGTCATTAGCAAGATTTAATGACTCTGGCTAAATAAGCATCAAAAGGCGATTACCTACCATAAAGTATCAATCACTTCGAGTCAGAAAAGCCACTAAAGCCCAAAAAGTCATTAGCAGGATTTAATGACTCTGGCTAAATAAGCATCAAAAGGCGATTACCTGCCATAAAGTATCAGTCAATTCAAGTCAAAAAGCCACTAAAGCCCAAAAAGTCATTAGCAGGATTTAATGACTCTGGCTAAATAAGCATCAAAAGGTGATTACCTGTCATAAAGTATCAATCACTTCGAGTCAGAAAAGCCACTAAGGCCCAAAAAGTCATCAATAGAATTTAGTGACTCTGGCTAAATAAGCATTAAAAGTCGATTATTCCTGGAAAAACATTGATGATGTCGGAATAATGGACGCGGATCCGATCCGACCAGCTCTGACATTCTATCTGTAAGAGTGCTAACGCGTTATGATATTTAGACCTCAGCAAAGGAAGAGACCGATAAAAAAGGAGGTAAGAGCAAACAGAGGGGGGGGGGGGGGGGCCTAAACCTGAAACAACCCACTTCTTCCACATACATCTTCTCTTCTGAAGAATTACCGTTGTATTCCTGGTTGCTAACTTGGGCGTCAGAGGGTCCTATAACTGAAATCCTCAGTTACGGGACTTCTTGCAGGATTCTGGAGATGAAGGAGTGATCCTCGTGCCCCCCTGGAGTATCAACTGACACTCAAGGATGCCAGCTTCAAAATCCTATAGCAAAAAATTCTAGTGCTAACCAATCCTCTTATGCTAGTCCCCATACAGGAGGTAATTACACTTCCAGTTTCATCTACAGTGCTACAATGACAATTTCTGTTGGCTTGCATCATTAACGGTTTCTTCAGAAACAATCCCCAAATTTAGTGATATAATTCTTGCAAAATAGGATATAAGTGACTACATATTTGTCGATAAATATGCCTTTATAGAATAGCTTCATTAGGAAGACAGCACACCTGGACTTCACTTTGATAAGTATTCCATGTTTGTCAAACTCCATTCCATACTCATCTATGACCAAAACAGAAAACATAATAGATTGCATTTTCTTAAGAAACACCATCTATTCCAAAGAAAATAAACTAATACCCAGTGAGACTTCTCCAGCAACAGCCATCTCTTGAAAGTTACAACTGAATGTCTCATTTATCTTGGCAACAAGATTTCGCAGCATTGGTAGCCAATTCTCCTACATGATACTTGTAATTAGAACAAATTCAGAACAAGTGTTATTTGAGCATATTTTATCTACATACCAAAAGAAAGCTATTGTTTTTCTTAAAAAAAGCCAGACCTTTAAGGTTTCGATTTCAGATAAACATTTCTTAAGTTCTCTATCATCTTCTTCGAGTTTATCTGTTAGTGCATCAACCTGTATGACAACAATAGCTTTGCATAAGATAGCATCCTCAAATTTCTTACAACATATTGATTGAATTTACCTTGCGTTGATGACTTTCATATTCTTGAAGAATGTTCTGATTCAGAAATAAAATGGAATTTGCTTCAGACATGGTATCCTGAATCACAGCTTCTAATTCCTCTATTGTACCAGGCATCTGCAAGTAGACATAGTACAAGAAGAATTGAGCCGCCTAAAACCAGTTTCAAAACATGGGAGGAATTACTTTAAGTCGAAAAAAGCTTGTATTATTGTTCAAGAAGGCAGGAGCATAAACCAAGCCTGCGGACTACCAGTGAGGCCAAGAAAAAGCCTCAGCATCAGACATACATTTTATGTATTTCACTTTTGATAGAACAAAACTTTAAGGAAAACATGTGTTCAGACCTCTGCACTTTGCAAAACTCTGTAGAAAGGGTTTAGGAATTCAGAATCCATGGATGCGTAACTATTTAAGAAAATATATCAAAAGATTAAGATGGTCACTGCTTTTTCTTTTTGGGTGCAGTCCCTGCTCGGTCAGTCTCAGAATATTTCAACACATGTATGCCAAATGTTGAAATCAATTATCATCTGCCAACAGAACATAGTTTGGTTCGCTGTTTATTCTAATAAATTTGAGGAAAGTAAGTGATGGAACAAAAAAAAGTGTTCAATTTGAAGTTAAAAATTTACAGGTCTTTGGTGTTTTTTTTAATTATTTTGCTTATTATTCTAATTTGAAGTAAAGTAGGAATGGGAATATGGGATACGTGGTTGTACGAGGGAAATGTTCAATTATAGCAGCGGGCTCCGTCGATTTTTTTTTTCTCTAAATTTTTCTCCTCCCTTCCATCGCGCTCGCATTGGTGCACTGCAATGTTGGAAACAGGTGGGCACACAATATTGATGGAAGTGAAGGATTCTTTCAATAAGAAAAATGATACTATATTAGAGGGAATACAACTTTTGGGTCTCTCTCTATTTTTTATCATCATCATCTTCTTCTACTTCTACTTCTATATTTCATGGGCAAACACCTCCCATATTTATAATCATCTAGATATCCTTCATATACCACTATTTAATACATCCATAGAAAAACTAAAAGACATTTGCAGAAAATTAAGAGTCAATTACAAAATACTAAGAGTCAATTTTAAATTTCTGAACCATCTTATCTTTTCAAAATGACTCTTCCTTTCTCCTATGAAGCCTTTGGTCTTTTCAAGAGTGACTCTTCCTTTCTCCCATGAAATCTTTGGTTGTTTTCAAGAGTGCATTAAAACAAGTTTAATATTCCAACATTTCCTCCCGTAAACTTGTTTTTTCTTGGTGCCATGACTCCAAGCATCTTTCTCAGCTTTTGAAAATCTTCACCTTTGAGTGATTTTGTAATATATCAGCAATTTGCTCATTTGATTTACAATACACAACCTTCACAATACCTTTCTTAACTTGATCACGAGAAAATCTTGTGTCAATATGTTTGCTTCTTCCATGTTGAACTGGATTCTTAGCTAGTTCAATAGCAGACTTATTATCAACATATATCTTCACAGGCTCCTTTTGTGAATGACTCAATTCTTTCAATAAGTTACGCAACCATATGGCCTCACAAGCACATGATGCTGCTGCAATATACTCTGCCTCACATGTAGATAATGCAACAATAGATTGTTTCTTTGAGCTCCAAGAAAAAGCGTTAGCACCAAAATAAAAGATATAACCAGAAGTGCTTTTCCGTTCATCAAGATCTTCTCCCCAATCACTATCAGAAAATCCAATTAAACTTGCATCATTGGAATGAGTATAAAACATACCATGATCAGAGTTCCTTTGAGGTATCTTAGAATTCTTTTTGCTGCCATCCAGTGTGACTCCTTTGGATGTTCCATATATCTACTAATCAAACCAACTCCATAGACATTATCAGGTCGGCTTATAGTAAGATAACGAAGACTTCCAACAAGGCTTTTGAAGAGAGATGAGTTCACCTCCTTTCCTTCTCCTTCTTTACTAAGCTTGGCTCCATAAGCAACTGGGGTGTTTACTTCTTTGCAGCTCTCCATTCAACTTTTGCATAGCTTCATCAAATGTTAGAGGTTCAATATCAGCAAATAAACAATATAAATCAACTTGTTCAACTTCTTCTGTTTCATCATAAAGATCACTAATACTTCTAAACTTTATTGTTGACTCTTCAGGGCTTATAGAACTTCTTGAGAAAGTCGGTGTAACTTGCGGTGATGAAGATAATCTTGCTGGTAACAAGATTGATTGAGTAGCTTCCTCATTTGTATTCTCCTCAGCTTCATTGTAAGGTGTTATATATTTGATATGAGAATCTTTGCCATTCCAATCCCATACTCCATCTTCATTGAAAATCACATCCCGACTGATGATGACCTTATTTGTCATTGGATTATACAATTTGTAGGCTTTGGATTGCTCACTATATCCTATGAAGATGCATTTTTGGCTTCGATCATCAAGCTTCTTCCTCTTCTCTTGTGGTACTTGGGCATAGGCAATACACCCAAAAATCTTCATATGGCTTACTCCTGGTTTGTAGCCACTCCAAGCTTCTTCTGGTGTCATACCTTTGATGGCTTTTGTTGGGCTTCGATTGATAAGATATGCTGCACATGCCACCCCTTCAGCCCAAAAATGCTCGGAAAGGTTCTTTTCTTTCAACATGCTTCTAGTCATGTCAAGAATGGTCCGGTTCTTCCTCTCAGCCACTCCATTTGTTGTGGAGAGTACGGAGCGGTGAATTAATGTCGAACTCCTTCTTCATCACAATAGCTTCTAAAAGCATTTGACATATATTCTCCGCCTCTATCGGATCTCAAAATCTGCACTTTATTGTTACTTTCTTTTTCAACTAAAGATTTAAAATATTTAAACATAAAGAGTGCAGCCGACTTTTCTTTAAGAAAATAAACCCATAACTTTCTACTAAAGTCATCAACAAATGTTATAAAATATTTGTTACCACCACAAGATTCTGGAAGAGGTCCACATATATCAGTATGCACTCGTTGTAATGGTCTTGTTGCTTTCCAAGATTTTCTACTTTTGAAGGGAGCTCTTGCATGCTTAGCTAGTGTGCACTTCTCATAAACTTCATTTGGATAATTTATATGTGGAAGACCTTTCACCATTTCCTTATTAGATAGTAATTTCAAACTTCCAAAATTTAAATGTCCAAACCTGAGATGCCAAAGCCAGGAAGGGTCCATGATATCCACTTGCAAGCAATTTGTGCTTCCGTCTTTAAGATAAGAGGAAACATCCTGTTCTTCGCCATCTGGACACGAGTAATCAGCTTTCCATTCAAATCTTTTAGAGTTAGAGATAATCCTTCCATATGAATTGCATAACCCTTCTCTAACAGTTGGCCAATACTTAAAATATTACTCTTCAAACTTGGCACATAATAACATTGGAAATGAAATCAGGTTTACCATTCTTTGCCAAATCATGATTTTACCTCTTCCTTTGATAGAAGCTTTGGAGAGATCCCCAAACTTCACATCACAAAACTCCCCTTCTTGTAATTCCATAAATAGCTCTTTTCTTCCACACATATGGTTTGAGGCTCCTGAGTCAAGAAACCATATATTCTTCAAGTCTCCATCTTCTTGGCATGACAAAAGAAGAGTCTGTTCTCCTTCTTGGTTGTTGAATTCAATGTTGTGGCTTTGCTTATTGTTCCAACACTCATAGCTATAGTGTCCATTTTTGACAATTATAGCATTGAACATTGGATCTTGATTGGTTACGACCTCCAATTGATCTTCTACCTCGTCCACATCCACCTCTTCTGCCACCTCTTTCATTGTTGAAATTTGAGCTTTGGCCTCCTCCATCATTATAGCTTCTTTGACCACGGCCATGGCTTCGACCACGACCATGGTAGTTGCTTCTGCCACCACGGCCACCACGATAGTTGTTGTCGTCATCTTTTGTTACTATAAGCCAATGAAGCCCTTGATCTTTCTCTTTTTGATCTTTGCCTCCACCTTGGATTGAAGTATTTGCTCTGTATTATGTGCTTCATTTTTTTTTGTATCTTTTGTTCATGAATTTGAAGTTTTCCCATCAACACATTGATGGAGAGTGTATCAACATCATTAGCTTCTTCAATGGTGACAACAATATGCTCAAATCTCGGTGTTAAAGACCGAAGTATCTTCTCCACCACTCGAACATCTTCTACCTTCTCTCTATTTCTCTTCAATTGGTTTACAATAACCAATATCCGAGAGAAGTAGTCAAATATGTTTTCGTCTCCTTCATGGTGGTGACTTCAAATTCTCCCGCAATTGTTGAAGCCGGATTTGCTTCACCTTTTCTTCTCCTTTAAAAATAGTAGAAAGAGTATCCCAAGCTTGATTTGTAGAGGTTACTCAGCAATTCTTTCAAATGTCACCTCATCTAAAGCTGATATAATTGGAACAAAGCTTTCTTGTCTCTTCTCCTTAAGCCCCTTAAAGTATCTTTTTGTGCTTGATTGTACCCTCTTTCTTGCTCTGCTGTAGGCTCGGTGTAGCCATCTTGAACAATTTTTCATAGATCTTGTGAGCCAAATAAGAACTTCATTTGGATACACCAATTCCCATAGTTCTTCTTAGTAAGCTTGGGAACTTGAATATGCACACCATCGTGGCCATCTCCTTAAGATTGATCCTCTCAAAAAAAAAAACAAGGCTCTGATACCACTTGTTGAAAACAAGGTGGGCACACAAGATTGACGGAAGTGGAGGATTCTTTCAATAAGAAAAATGATACTATATTAGAGGGAATACAACTTTTGGGTCTCTCTCTATTTTTTTATCATCATCATCTTCTTCTACTTCTACTTCTACATTTCATGGGCAAACACCTCCCATATTTATAATCATCTAGATGTCCTTTCATATACCACTATTTAATACATGCATAGAAAAACTAAAGATATTTGCAGAAAATTAAGAGTCAATTACAAAATACTAAGAGTTAATTTTAAATTTCTGAACCATCTTATCTTTTCAAAATGACTCTTCCTTTCTTCTATGAAGCCTTTGGTCTTTTCAAGAGTAACTCTTCCTTTCTTCCATAAAGTCTTTGGTTGTTTTCAAGAGTGCATTAAAACAAGTTTAATATTTCAACATGCAATACAAGCGTGCTCCTCAGAAGCATCGATTCAAAGTCCATCTTCCTGTCCTTTCAAATAATCACCCTCCACTAAAGCCCAAGAGATCTTCGTTATCTTTGGCGAGGCCTCCAGCATCCAAACAGCTTGTTCTCCGAATCATTACTTCTTTAGTTCCCGATCCCTGTCAATATATTCCACTCTTAACATTTCGGCCTCTGGAGATATCGCCAGCATCCACGTCTCTTTCGCCAACGCTTTCTCCAAACGTGGGACCGATGTCTTGGAGTACATCGTTAAGTTAGCTTCCATCTCGTCCTCATTATTAACGGATATCCGTCCACGTCCAGGCCAACTTCTTTGCAACACGTCTTCACTGCACACGTTCAATACAATCGTAGAGCGCCAGATAAAAAAGGTTCCATTTGGTTGCAAAACCTTGTTTTCCTTTGAAAAAATCTAGTTTTCCTGGATCAATAGAAGGCCAAGAAAATTTTTTGTGTTCTCCCCATGGGATCTTCCGAGCCTCAGTGGTTTCTATCCCTTTTTCTAGTCTGCCTTTATATTTACAGTTCTTGTGCTTCATCTCCTTTGCTCATCGGTTCCACCGACGAGTTCAGAGGCCACACTGGGATATCGGAGTTCAGGGTTCTGAACAGGAGGTTCCTGCAAGGCTGTCATGATCCTAATCCTTTTATTGCAATCAATATTAGCTCCAATTCACCGTTATCAGATGAAGAGAATGTTACAGTGACCGTGAGTGGAGTTATTGCGCCAGATAAATTAGATTGGGTTGCTATGATTTCTCCTTCTAACGCAAAGTAATCCATCCAAAAACTTAGTACGTATCTAGTGGACTCGTATTTATGTGTTTTCCTTGGCTAAAACCCTTCGCTTCTTTTTTTATTTCGAGCAGTCTCTCTACTTGTCCTCAGAACTGGTTGCTCTATGTACAAACTGGAGATCTTGCAAGCCTGCCTCTTCTCTGCCATTACCCTGTCAAGGTGAGTCCAATTTTCTTATGATATTAGCAGTAGTAGAGTATTAGTTCTTAACCCTAGCATAATGTTGTTTCTGAGTTACGAAGAGAAGCTATTTTTGGATAGACCTGTTACATAGTAACCTGTCAAGGACCAACTCGCATTCAAACTAGAGAACTTAAACCTCATACCATTCAAAAATTATAACCAAACATAACTTTAGCGGCAGTGAGTATCTACAATCCAAGTTTTAACAATTTGATGCATGGCAAGTTTTGATGAGCTAAAAGTTTGATTAAAATTCTTTCCGGGATTGAGGGCACAACATCGCACAGCCAATTAAAATTTGCCATGTATGCTGATCAAATCAGAATAAGGAAATTCAGAGTGCACAAGGCTTCACCGTGGGATATACACAGCCTTACCATATGCAGGATGTTTTTAATGTTTCAAATCATAATTTTCTAAATTACCGTGGGAAGACCAACCCTCATATATTCTGATCAAATGAATTTCCTATATTTTGGGTTGTAGAAAATTCAAACTCAATTTGATTTAATATACGCTAGACCGAGCCAGGTTGGGTTGGCTCAAGTTGCATCATAGTGGAATGATCATATAAAAATATGAGCAGATCAGCTTGGGAACCCTATGGTAGTAAACTTTGATAAGACCATAAGGCGCCCAAGCCTAAGCCCAAGCACAAGCTTAACTAGAGTTTGATAAATCTGAGCTCTAGAAATCTTTTACCAAAAATAATAAAGGTCCAACAGGTTCATTCAACCCTAGCATCCATTGTTTATGGCTAGGATTGTGAGAAAATCTAATCCCATTTGATCCCCTATCTTTTATCTCTTAGTACCTACATCGGTCTGGCAGAGTACTCTCATTGTTGGTGTTCTTTTTAATTTCTACGCATTCTATCGCTTTATTTAAAATTTTTTTTGTCCTCACCATACTCTAGCTTGGTAGTTTCCACCACCTATTCAGGTCCAACCCTAGGATCTTGGAAAGCCACCTAAACATGCTTTACACCTAATCATTGCGAATAACACTTGCATCCTTGTCTTACTGCCATGGGTATAGAGTTAATCAATGCTCATTCCTAATACACCCTATTACTTATCTATGGTCAAAGACTAGCACATGGGCATAGTTGCCTGAGGGCTACCTTCTGGTTATCTGATGAGTTTTGGTTATTTGATATGCAGGCCCAGTTCCTAAGCAATGATCCTTCCTATCTGAGCTGCAAGAATTCGACATGCGAAGGGCGTGCAGGGAATAAGTGTGCAGTCCGCACTTGCAGCGGCTCTCTCACCTTCCATGTTGTTAACATCAGAACTGACATAGAGTTTGTGTTCTTCACCAATGGATTCACCACACCTTGTATGCTAAAAAGAACAAATCCTGTTGGATTTGCCAATCCTAAAAGCCCATTGTATGGCCACCTCTCCAGCACCGACTCCTCTGGAACATCGGTATGCAAAAGTTTATGCGACTATAATTGTCTATGCGACTATAATTGGCCCTGATTACATCTTTTTCTTCAGATGGGGCTAACTTGGGTCAGTGGGGACAAAAGTCCACAACAAGTTCAATATGGAGATGGAAGGTCTGCTACTTCCACTGTTACAACATTCACACAATCTGAAATGTGCGGTGAGTTCTCCAAGTTTAGAGAACTGAATTTTTAGAGATGAGTTTTTCTATACATGTGGAATAAGAAAACCACTATTAAAACCTAGAGTTCATTAGGGTACTGATATCATCTCTCTCTTTTTTAACATAAAAATCCATCATTTAGTTGTCTCAAAAGGAAAAAAAAAATCCACCATTCGCTATTCTCAAAGTGAACTTCCAGTTCTTAAAGATGAGAATAATGCTAGATGACTTTCATATGGCATATCATATTTCCCACTCTTCTAAAGAGCATTGTAATGAATATGGTGTAGTAACCTATCTTAATAATGGTCCTAATTTTTATTGACTAACGTATCTCCTATTAAAGTGATAACACCCCCCCTCCCTTAATTCCTAAACGCTCGCTTGATGGGCATGCGTTGAAGGAAATGGGTATAAAAGGACCCATCTAAGGTTTCAGAACACGGTTCTCTCGAGAGAGATCCTAAAGTTTCAGAACAAGGTTCTCGAGAGAGATCCTAAAGTTTCAGAACAAGGTTCTCGAAAGAGATCCTAAGGTTCTCAAGAGAGAAACCTAAAAGCGGAGGCATTGGAATTGAGTCCCTGATCAAGAGCAATCATGAAGGCATACACCATCTGAATGCGAGAGCTCGTTGATTAGAAGACCGATCCATCGAGAGGAAGAGGGAAGATCAAAGGGAAGATCAATCGAGATCGTTAAGAAAGGAAGATCTCCCGTGCAGTCCAAAGAAAACCAGGAAGATCGGATTCCTTACCACCATTAAATAATAATGGCTGGAGGTAATTATGTTTAAGCAAATTAAGTCTAACATTTGGTATCAGAGCGAGGTTAAAACCTCTGCCTTATTTTGCGAAGATTTCTATCAAGTTTCTCTTTTCAAGCAATTAATGCCGCATGTTTTCCGTTTTCAATTTTTCGGATCTCAGGTTGGTTTCGATCAGTTCTATCTTTGTTCACGGAATTGACAGAAACCATTAAACCTATTTCAGATTCCGATTTTGCGGAAACAAAACGTGGCTTCTTTCTTTTCTATTAAAGATTTCTTTCTAGCATTAAAGGTTTCCCGGATTTCTTTTTTGGTATTAAAGAGATAGCATTAAAGAAAGAAAAAGAAAAGAAACGTAGCATTAAAGAAAAGAAAAACTAAAGGAGAGAAATGCAGCGGAAACGTGGCTTCAATAACCACATCGGTAAAAAGGGGAGAGAAAACTTTCGGTTTTCGTTTTTCTCGCTTATGGTCTTTCCGTTCTCTCACGGGATTTAAAATATGGATTGGTTGGATTTTAAATGCATTTATTATCTGTTTAATGTTTTATTAAATCATGTAACATGATTTATTTTTATCATTTGTTTCTTGAGTTTAAATTTTTGTATTAAAATACGCCTCCTGAGTCTCTATGCCTACGGTGTTTTGCATAGACTGGCCCAAGGGAATAATGAGCTACGGCCGGACGTGTTTTAATTAACAAAAATTTTTTCTTAAGATGATAATTTTAAAATTCATTAAATAGATATTGAAATGTTATCTTCTGTTCTGCATACTAGATTTATTCTATGCATGAATTTGGTGGTAGTGTAAAAATCACAGTGCAAATCCTTTCAAGGTCTGATTGGTCAGTTGGTGTCTAGAAAGGTAAAGAGATTGTGGTTACTTAATTGGTTCCGTTGACTGACCTAAGGAAAGCAACGGGGGGACCCCCACTTCTCTTTCACTGGCCTGGCCAATTTGACTAACTCGGATCTTGATTTGGAAATGTTACGTTGATTAAGATCACTACCTAATAATCATGCTAAATTGGTTAATCTATATGCATATAATGTCATGTGATCAATATGATGTTGATTAATTGAGGAGTAGCCACAGCATCTTTGATTAATCAAAATTATATATTAAGTTGCAAAGATCACATAAGGTTAGATGACATTAATTGTGACTAATTATATTAATGTAATGAATCTTATCCCACAGGAATTTTTGTTGCACTAATATAATTAATTAGGATGCGATAACAAATTATTTTCTTAATTACCCACAGGAATTAAGAAAGGAATATAATTTGTTAGTCACATCATTAAGCTAATGAGTCTATTTGAGTATAATAACTTAGCCCACAGGTAGTTATTGTATGTTATTGATTCATGTTATTGCATGTTTACATTGGTAAAACATGACATCAGTTATATGCCTCAAATTCAATTACATGAACATGATTTTATTTTTTATGCAGCTATTTTGCCTGTTAATATTTCTGATATGAAATGTGACATTCCCGATTTAAGTGGTGATAATTATAAATTATGGAAGGAGAGAATTCTTCTTCAATTAGGGTGCATGGATATTGACTATGCTATCAGGAAGGATGAACCACATTTAGTTACATCTACTAGCACTCAGGCTGAGATTGCTGCGTATGAACGATGGGAACGGTCCAATCGCCTCAGTATGATGTTCATACGTACTAAAATTTCTGCTAGTATACGTGGTTCAATTCCTGAGTGCAAAAATGTCAAGGAACTTCTGAAGGCTATTGATGCACAATTTGAGTCTTCAGATAAGGCAATGGCTAGCACCCTAATGACAAATTATCATCAATGAAGCTCACTTCGGTTGGAGGTGTGCGTGAGCACATCATGAAGATGAGGGACATTGCGGCTCAGTTGAAATCCCTAGAGGTTGAGATGTCAGAATCTTTCTTGGTGCACTTTATTTTGAGCTCACTCCCACAGCAATATAGTCCCTTCAAAATATC
>UESW01003353.1:40277-85624 GCA_900491605.1 Calamus simplicifolius | reverse complement strand
TTTACTATTACTCTCTCCTATAATTTTATTGTATGGATCATTAGATTAATCCCTCTATAATTTGCACGATTTTAAATATTTTTTTATTTTTGTTTACGGGTATTATATGCTTTTCCTTCAATCATCCGATATTTTTTTAGTTGTTACAATCCTGTTAAATAAATTGGTTAACCGCATGACTCTAATTTCTTCTAAGTCTTTTCAAACTTCAATAGGGATTGCATCTGGTCCTAATGCTTTTAAAAATTTTTTATTTTACTCAAAGCCTTTTTAACCTCAAGCATGCTAAATCTATAAAAATATTTGCTCATTTGTTATCCCTAGATTATCACATCCTTCTACTCTTAATTTATTAAATTATTTTTATTTAATAATTTTTTAAAAAAAACTTTTTTATCATTCTTTATCTTTCTTCTTTTACTAAGACTCTTCATCTTTATTCTTAATACATTTAATATAGTCAAGATCTTTTGTTTTCTTTTTTTTAGTTTTGCTAATTTATATATAGTCTTTTCATCTTCTTTCGTATCTAGTCATTATATAAATCATCACTTTAAATTTGGCATACTTACTACTGCTTTTTAGCTTCTTTCTTTGCATTCCTATACTTTTAAGACTTTTTCATCCATAGCCTCTTGCCAAATTTTATAGTTTATCCTTTTTTAATGGCAACTTGAACTTTCTCGTTCCATCCATCAAGTTTTCTTTTTACTAGTTCTACTCCTTTTGATTCTCTTGTAACTTTTTTACTATATTTTTTATGCATTTAGTTACTTTTTTTACATTAAGTTAATCATATCTACTGTGTTTGGTTAATCTCTACTAGTATATTCTTTTAAAGATATGGCTCTTTGTGGATACATGCTTTCTAATATTGTCCATAACTTATGTATATACTCTTTGAATATGGAAGCCTCTTCCTGAGAAATATATGTCATGTCCTTTATTTATAGCTCATGCTCTCAAGTATTATGTAGGTATCAGGATGATAGTGGGACTCCACACACTAACAAGGATGATGATGATCTTGATGAGTCAAGAATAAAATAGATAATGTAACACAAAAAGAAGTTCAGGCAACTAGAGTGGGATAACTGCAATAATAAGGAAGAGCATAAGGGTGTCTAAAGTTTTTGATAACAATCCTTTGATGCTCAACTCAGTAGACAGGTGCAAGGATGGATAAGGGTAGGATGGCCAAGGGAAAAGCTGTGCCTTGTGGCCTAAGGTATATAATGAAGAAAGAGAAAAATGAGATTTCTTAACTTAGTTTTTGGAGTCAAACAGAGAGCTGTGAAATTTTTCAAGCTTTTCTTATATCCGAATGGATCTTTCATTTACAAATGATTTCTAGATTTGGTGATAAAATTATGCTAATCATTTGGATTGTATGCTTTACTATGATAAACTCAATATTTGGACGGGCAATATAGGCTACATAGGTGGTTTGTGGCTTTGCCAATCAGTCGGAAGGCATGTTTGTCCTATCTTATCCATGATGCACCTTTAGCTAATCTATCAGCTATATTTTTCTCATGGTGTCCTACCGAATATGTCACAAATGATGGATTACCATGTACTACTTAGCTGAGACTAACAAAATTTGGCTTTATCACACATATACATACAATTCACTTTAATTCTCATAGAGGAAACACCTCGCTTGGTCTTAATTAATGAGGTAGAAAGCACCACGGAGTTATAAAAGCTACATTGTTGTTGGTGGTGCATATTTTAATATATTAGATGGAACCATTTGATGGATTATTCATATTTAAATGAAGAACATGAGGATATAGCATGGAACAATAAAAAAAGGGACATCACCTTCCTTGGTGACAAATTGTCTCAAACTTGCCTTCTCGATGGCCAAAGTTCAAAGTAATAAATGGTAATAGGCTCACCGACAGAGAGGCCTTGCCCATCTGTTTTGAATAAGAGATGGAACCCCCCTCAAAATAGGGGAGGAGTTCTCTTCAATCCTAGTAGCCTTTGGCAAGGATTAGTAAGCAATAGTTAGTAGAATTGCGTTGAGAATCATGCACATGTGAGAGAGAAGAGAGAGAGAGAGAGAGGGGGAAAAGATCTTACCTTATCTCTGATGAAGCTCCTATAATGAACTAGGGAGAAACTCATCGAAAGAAAATAAAATGCTCAACAGTAACTCTAAAAACTAGAAGTCAGTGATGATTTTCAAGGAAGGAGAGGGAGAGACTTTAACAGAGGAGCCTTAGGGTTTCTTTTTATTCTATTCTAACTAAAACTAAAATTCTATTGTCTTAAGCAATTATGGTTCCCAATTCATTTTAGATTTGGTGTCAACAATTGGGACTCATTGAGACAACATGGTCCATGACACCAAGTTAACTTAATTGTTTTTTTTTTTTTAAGAAACCAATCAAGTAGATCAATATGCCTAAGTTAGGCCAATCCAAAAGGGTTAAGCCTTACAATTAAGCAATGAAACCAAATATATATGCTCTCATCTCTCCATAATTATTGGATCCATTTCTATTTTTTTGAACATCACACTTATACAACCTATACAAAGGAGTCAAGTGCTTGACTAGATTATATAATAATGATATGAAAAACAAGTCTTATAACTGTATAGTGCACTTCGAATGGAAATGGAACATATGCTAGCTTAAGACAGAGTATTGGTCCATTGGACAAAGAAATCAAGCATGCTTATTCTCATCTTATAACAGTTGTTGCATTCATTTTTATATCTAAGACTGTAGATCCCTAGCCTGCTCATCTTATACTCCCTCCATTTCCATGCTTGTGCTCTCTATAATTATGAATTTTTCTTCATATCTTTATTAGATAACCTAGCCAACCATGCTCAAAACTATTTTATCATAAATATTGATATCAATTTTTATATTTATGTACTTTACAATCATGAATGATTATTGAGATGTTTGTGCTCTCTACAATCATGAGGTTCATCATTATTGTCTCAAAAATTATGAAACTTATATTTTATGTATGCATACCTATATATTTAGTGAGTTTATCTAAAAACAATAATGTGCATGATACATGTTGATCCAATAAGGCTAAACTAGGCCCAAATGATATATTCTATGGAAAAGTCTTTGTACACCACCCCCGGTGCAGCAAGGCCTACGTAGGCTGCACCGTCTCTTCTGATTGGTCCACGTGGAGCCTACGTGGATGACGTGCCAGGCGGTATGGCCCTGCTACGATGTAACTATTGGGAATTATATCCTAAAGCCAATCATTTGATGATTGTGCTAATGTAAATTATATATATATGATATATTAATAAAAGTTATTTGGCAGTTTATTCATTACAAGAACATCTTCTTAATACTCCTGAAAGTAATGAAGCCCTTAGGATCTTCCTCACGATAAAGGAGGATTTATCTTAGAAGGTCCTTAAAAGAGTTCGCGACCAAATGATATACTATGACAGGGCCATAGTACTATCAATTATAGGACGTTGTATATCATATTTGTTGGTTATCCTCTTAACCAAGGAGTGTAGAGACACTGGTATGACATACAGGTGAAAGTGTAGGAGTACATTTCACCGAACGTGACTCATTTCCGGATACTCTGCTGTCAAGAGTTAATCCGAGAAGATATAGGTATAAGTATCCTTCAGACCTGAAGATCACAACCAGTGGCTTACAAGCAACTCATTGTACTTAGGTGCCGGACCACCTGGATTTCTAATCCAGCTACGAAAGGTTACTGGGTGCAGTCAAGTACTTGTGGTAGTCAGTTGTGGATCAAGATGGAATTTGACCTATCCCATTAAAAGGAGAAATGCTTGTGTTTCAATTTAGCAAGACCTTGGCCAAGGCACTTCATGTGAAAGTCACATGATCACTAAAGTTGAAATCACTTTATGGATTTGCTATTTAGAGTTGACAGGCTCTTAAGCCATCCTTAGCATTTGTGGTCAAGAGGATGAATTATACGGTAACTGTTTCTTAGGGTTCTTGGAGTTTGCTCGGCAACTCTTCGACCTATCCGGACGTCGGGTTCCATTGCTAGATGGGCACATCGATTAGTATAGAAAGTTGTTTCTATGCTACCGGCTTAGGTTCGAACCTAGAGAGTCACACGCATAGAAGTTTCCTAGGATGATCTATTTGCTGATCAACGATTGAGAATCGTATATGATTTAATTAATCAATTTGATTGATTGAATTATCTCAATTGGGTTAAGTACAATTGAATAAGATTCAATTTGGTTTAAGTCTATTAGAAGGACAAGTCAATTTCAAATATTGATTTGAAATTAGACTTGATTTGAATTTAAATAGATTCAGGACTAGCCAAATTTGATTTGGGCTTGGACCATGATCTATGTGGGTTAAGTCAAATAAATTTAGATCAGATCAGAACCCAAACCTCTCGAATATGGATCTCATATGATGAGATGGCTAAAATCTCATCTCATGAGATAGAATTTAATTTTGTCGGATTTAGACGACTTTGGTTTTCACCGAACGTCGGATTTAGCCATCGTCTCTTTGGTTTTCATCGAACGTCGGAATTAAACCAAGCCCGCGCCTTCGGCGTCTCTTCGCTTTTGCCAAACGATGGATTCTTAAATGTCAGAATTAAATGTCAAGGCTAAATTGAGACTATAAATAGAGGGCATTCCCTCACCAGAATACAACAGAATAACAATATATGATATGTCGTGGATTGTAATTCTAAAAAGGTTAGAATAAAAATCCTGGTGATTCTGGTGTTAGCGGAAGCCTGGTGGATCTTGGAGGAAGATTCAAGTGGAGGATTCAAGATCAGCAAAGCTATTTTTCCACGAGCTAGCACTCCCGGAAATCTGATCATTCGGGGCTTCGCGTGGACGATACTAGAGGCCGGACGATTGAACGGCTGCAGAGCAATAAGGATTTACCTACTGTTCTTAAGGTAAGTGATTTGATCCCTAGATCTTAAGGCAGGCTTCAAGATAATAGTGTGACTAGTCATCTTGAAGATCAAGATATGATCTTGATTTTTTTATATGCATATTTTAGATCAAACGACCCTGAATATATAGGCAAAGATATGATCTTGATGCATATTAGATAGATTAATATGTAATCTTTTAATTTCCGCAATGATAATAGTTATCAAATTTTTAAAATATGCATGCCTCGGAGACTATTTCTCCCTACAAATGGTATCAGAGCCATGGTTTCGTTAATGATCTAATTTATTGCATGTAAATTAATATTCTCATTAATTGTGTAATTATGGCTAAAACTTATCACAAGGCCATATGGTCACAGGTGGATTGAAAATCCGAATTACCCATTCAATGAGGTATTCTGTGACATATTGCCGTGATTTAATTGATCTTTGGCTTCAAAACACTAGATTACACACACTCTCAAAAGATATTTTATATTTGATACATATTGATGTTGTATAAAACCATAATATTTGCATGTTTAGTATAAAACATAGATATGATATATGATGGCATGATGTCTATGTTATGAAACATACAAATATTTATGAGAGTTATTTGAATGTCAAATGTTAGTTCATAATTTCTTTAGATATGATCTAAATATAGGAATTATGAGTAGTAACATTGATGCTTGATTGAAATATATGACATGTTAACATGAAATATATTTAATCATTTGGGTTAGCTAAATCGGGTCCATAAAGGGTTAGACTCTAAGGTTTAAATCAACTGGACTAAAAGAGTATTTGTTCAAATCTAATTAGATTAGGTTAAGAATGCTCTAAATCAAACAATAGTTGTAGTTGATCAAGTCCTTCTCTTTGATTAAACCAAATGGAAGTAGATTAGGCTCCGTGGTTGAGCATGAATCTATTAGATGGTCAAATCAGAATTGGTTAACCATATGATGTCAAGGTGGGATGGCAAGTTGCTCTAGGATCAACGATCGAATGGTTTTTAATTGGGAGCTACTCGTATTGATGCGTCTTTAACGAGTTAATGGCATATCCCTCCCATCGATCTCTCTCACCTGGTCATTGTGGTGAACCATTTATGATTCAGATCATTTACCTGATTCGGGTTGACCCATGCCTGTAAGGATATCAGTATGACTGATTTAGGTGCCACTTAACCTGACTTAATCTTGTTTCATTCTACCGATTTCATAGATTCAGTGGGAGAACTTGATTAGTCAATTTATCTTCATATTATTAAAATCCTCTAAAATTATTAGGTCCTTAAAATGAAATAGTTATATGATAACTAGATCATAGCCTCCCATTAAGGTGGGTGATAATGAGTCCGATGTCTTGATAATCATTGGAGGCACTCCATGCCTGGTGCTTGTCAACCATCGGAATTATCATTCATTATATGATAAGTCAGCGTAACTATTAAATAAACAGTCAGGTGAGCCGAGCTTCACTCGGGCTTGGTTGTCTATTGATAGGTTACACTGATTATATCATTTAATGGTTGGACCTAACCAGAACTTTCAGTGGAGGCACTTCATGCCTGCTGAAGAGGTACATGGGGCAAAACTGAACACTAAGAATTGTTTGGGAAACAATTGGTTTTGAACCTACTCTTAGATGCATATGGGTTAGCCAAGCTTCACTTGGGCCTGTATGTAGTTTATGTAGATCTTAGTGCCCGCTAAAGAATTAAGAATAATTCTTCGAATTGGGGTGTAGAGGCTGCCAATTTGAACAAAATAGTGGGAGAATCTTTAGACTAAAGTCCAAGTCTTTAGACTGAATCAATTTATATACTAATAAACTTTAGTTTTTCCTTATGCAGAACATGGCCACTAATTTATCATTAAGGTCCCTATTGGATAGTGACAAATTGAATGGTTCCAATTTCAATAGCTGGTTCAGAAAACTTAAGATCGTCCTTGAGCATGAGAGGATTCTATATATTCTGAATAATCCTGCACCAAAGATACCTGATGCAAACACCCAAAGTTCTGAGAGAGACACTTATCAGAAGTGGCTCAATGATAGAACTAGCGTGCGTTGTATCATGTTAGCAGCAATGAACGATGAATTCGGTCGCCGGTTCGAGAATGCTCAGCCAGAAGAAATCATTCAAGCGTTGAATGAATCTTTCGGCACACCCGACGATGTTGAAAGGCACAAGACTAGTTGTGCTATTTTCAATGCTCGAATGAGAGATGGATCTCCTGTCACTGATCATGTATTGTACATGATCGAGAAGATAGAACTCCTAAGCAAGCTCGGCTTTCCCTTACATGAGCAGTTGGGAAAAGATGCGATCCTGAATTCCTTGCCTCCATCCTTCCGACCTTTCCTTACTCATTTTCGAATGACAAAGCCTGCAGTCAACTACCACGGTTTGTTGGGGTTGTTACAGAACTTTGAGAAGGATAACCAGCTCTCTAAGGGTTTGGTTAATGTGGTTGAAGGATCTAAGGTAGGGCGTAAACCCTTTGGGAAAGGGAAGAAGAAAAAGAATAATAAAAAGGTGCAACATGCTAGGACATCTATAAGGGGTCAGATGCAGAAGAAGAAAGTTGATAAAAGTCAAGCTGAATGCTTTCACTGCAAGATGCAAGGGCACTGGAAGAGGAACTGTCCTCTTTACATTGCCACACTTGATCCAAACAGGCCAAAGAAGAAAAAGGAGCAAGATGTTGCTCAACAAGGTATTTATATGATAACACCTTGTAATTTTTCTATATATGATAATCAGACCTGGGTATTGGATACCGGGAGTCCTTTTAACATTTGCAATTCATTGCAGGGACTACAGGTCACCAGAAGATTTGAGGACAATGAAAGATTCCTAAATGTCGGCGATGGAAGATTAGTTCCAGTACTGGCATTAGGAGTTCTTGAAATAGTTTTCAATAGAAATGTCATTATACTAAATGATTGTCATTTTTGCCCAACGTTCTTATTGAACGTAATTTCTGTAGGCCTTCTGGCCAAAAATAATTATGAAATTTCAATAAAGGATGTTACTTTGAATATCATTATGAATGGAGTCACTGTAATGACTGGGCATTTATCTAATGGCATTTATATATTATCACAGCCTGTGAATGTAGTGTACAATCAAGTAAGCGCCCTAGAACAACTGATGTCACAGATATTTATCTTTGGCACCATCGGCTGGGTCATATCAACAAGAACAGATTAAACAGGTTAACTCAGGAGGGCATCCTTCGAGTTGATGATTGTGAATCATTAACTACCTGTGAATCATGTCTTCTTGGTAAAATGACCAAGTCATCTTTTACTGGAAAAGGTGAAAGAGCCAAAGAGCTATTGGGTCTAGTACATACTGATGTATGTGGACCAATGAGCACTTGTGCCAAAGGTGGATACTACTACTTCATTACTTTTACAGACGACCTTTCTAGGTTTGGTTATGTCTATCTTATGCGACATAAATCTGAATCGTTTGAAATGTTCAAACTATATCATAAAGAAGTAGAAAAACAAACAGGAAAATGTATTAAGACCCTTCGATCAGATCGAGGAGGCGAATACCTTTCCAATGAATTTGTGACATATTTAAGAGAGAATGGATTCTCTCCCAATGGACTCCTCCTGGAACACCGCAACATAACGGTGTGTCGGAAAGAAGGAATCGAACTCTGTTAGACATGGTTCGGTCCATGATGGGTTTTGCAAGCTTGCCAATATCATTTTGGGGATACGCATTAGAATCAGCTTGTCATATTCTTAATAAGGTTCCAAGTAAGTCTGTTTCTAAAACTCCACATGAGATGTGGTATGGACATAAACCGGTTATTACCTATCTGAGAGTCTGGGGGTGTCCGGCTTATGTGAAACGTGCAAAATCAGACAAACTTGAACCCAAATCTGACAAATTTTTTCATCGGCTATCCGAAAGAAACAAAAGGATATTACTTCTACAATACTGAAGAACAAAAGTTGTTCATTAGTAATAGAGCAGTTTTTCTTGAAAAGGAGTTCCTTAGTGAAGGAACAAATAGCTCTAATGTTGAACTTGAGGAAGTTCATCAAGTAGAAGGAACAACACAAACCAGTGAACCCTAGAATCTGAGTTGATTAGATCAAACTCAAAACCCATTTTAGATGCACCATTAAGGCGA
Organism: Calamus simplicifolius; assembly: GCA_900491605.1. NCBI lineage: Eukaryota > Viridiplantae > Streptophyta > Magnoliopsida > Arecales > Arecaceae > Calamus > Calamus simplicifolius. Next base: position 76,550 of record UESW01003353.1, on the reverse strand, counting down.
TCTGGTAGAGTACCACATCAACCGGACAGATACTTAGGTTTCTTGGTCCAGAACGATGATCCTGTTGAACTCGATGAGAACAACGAGGATCCGATCACCTATATGGATGCTATGCAAAGGACTGACTCTAATAAATGGCTTGATGCCATGAAATCCGAACTTGATTCCATGAAGGACAATAATGTATGGACATTAGTTGACCCACCCGAAGGGATAAAACCCATAGGGTGTAAGTGGGTTTTCAAGAGGAAAAGAGGCGCAGACGGAAAGGTTGAGACCTATAAAGCACGTCTGGTTGCTAAGGGGTATCGTCAACGTTATGGTATTGACTATGACGAAATATTTTCTCCTGTGGCAATGCTGAAATCCATTCGGATTATGCTAGCTATAGCAGCACACTTCGATTATGAGATTTGGCAGATGGATGTTAAAACCGCTTTTCTAAATGGTGATTTAGAAGAACAGGTGTATATGATACAGCCTGAAGGTTTTATATCTGAAGACGAGTCTAAAGTGTGCAGGCTACAGAAGTCTATTTATGGACTTAAGCAAGCATCTAGGAGTTGGAACATACGATTTGATAAAGTGATCAAATCTTATGGCTTTATTAAGAATAAAGAAGAACCTTGCATTTATAAATGGGCTAACGATTCTGTTATTGTATTTCTTGTATTATATGTGGATGATATTCTCTTAATCGGGAATGATATCCCTGCATTACAAGGAATAAAGACATGGTTATCATCGCAATTCTCCATGAAAGATCTGGGAGAAGCATCATACATCCTAGGGATGAAGATCTATAGAGATAGATCTAAGAGGATGCTTGGTTTATCCCAATCTACGTACATTGACACAGTGCTAAAGAGGTTTAGCATGGAGAATTCCAAGAAAGGCTATCTTCCGATAGGCCATGGAATTCATCTTTCTAAGAAGGATTGTCCGACAACTCCTAATGAAAGAGAACGTATGAGTCGAATTCCATATGCTTCGGCAGTAGGATCGATTATGTACACCATGACATGTACAAGACCAGATGTGGCATACTCACTAGGAGTAGTGAGTAGATACCAATCTGATCCAGGAGAAAAACACTGGCAAGTTGTTAAGACAATCCTTAAGTATTTGAGAAATACTAAGGACCAGTGGTTAGTCTATGGAGAGTCTGATTTGAAACTTGTTGGATATACTGATTCCAGTTTCCAATCAGATCATGATGATAGCAAAAGTGTATCGGGTTTCGTGTTTATCCTGAATGGTGGAGCTGTTTGCTGGAAAAGTTCCAAGCAACATACAGTGGCAGATTCGGTGTGCGAGGCAGAGTACATCGCTGCATCAGATGCTACGAAAGAAGCTGTGTGGCTGCGAAAGTTCATCTCCGAGCTTGGAGTGACACCTTCCATAGATGGAACCAGTCCTGTTGTACAGTGACAGCACTGGTGCCATAGCTCAAGCAAAGGAACCACGAGCACATCAGCGCACCAAGCACATACTGCGCCGGTTTCATCTTATTCGAGAGATTGTAGACCGAGGTGACATAAATCTTCAGAAGATTGATGGAAAGGAAAACCTAGGTGACCCATTTACTAAAGCACTCAGCATCAAGGAGTTTGACAACTATAAGTTGAAGATGGGTATTAGATACTGTAATGAGTGGCTTTAGGCTAAGTGGGAGTTTGTTGGGAATTGTATCCTAAAGCCAATCATTTGATGATTGTGCTGATGTAAATTGTATATAAATTGATATATTAATAAAAGTTATTTGCAGTTTATTCATTACAAGAACATCTTCTTAATACTCCTGATTGTAATGAAGCCCTTAGGATCTTCCTTCACGATAAAGAGGATTTATCTTTGAAGGTCCTTAAAAGAGTTCGCGACCAAATGATATACTATGACAGGGCCATAGTACTATCAATTATAGGATGTTGTATATCATATTTATTGGTTGTCCTCTTAACCAAGGAGTGTAGAGACACTGGTATGACATACAGGTGAAAGTGTAGGAGTACATTTCACCGAACGTGACTCATTTTCGGATACTCTACTGTCAAGAGTTAATCCGAGAAGATATAGGTATAAGTATCCTTCAGACCTGAAGATCACAACCAGTGGCTTACAAGCAACTCATTGTACTTAGGTGCCGGACCACCTGGATTTCTAATCCAGCTACGAAAGGTTACTGGGTGCAGTCAAGTACTTGTGGTAGTCAGTTGTGGATCAAGATGGAATTTGACCTATCCCGTTAAAAGGAGAAATGCTTGTGTTTCAATTTAGCAAGACCTTGGCCAAGGCACTTCATGTGAAAGTCACATGATCACTAAAGTTGAAATCACTTTATGGATTTGCTATTTAGAGTTGACAGGCTCTTAAGCCATCCTTAGCATTTGTGGTCAAGAGGATGAATTATACGGTAACTATTTCTTAGGGTTCTTGGAGTTTGCTCGGCAACTCTTCGACCTATCTGGACGTCGGGTTCCATTGCTAGATGGGCACATCGATTAGTATAGAAAGTTGTTTCTATGCTACCGGCTTAGGTTCGAACCTAGAGAGTCACACGCATAGAAGTTTCCTAGGATGATCTATTTGCTGATCAATGATTGAGAATCGTATATGATTTAATTAATCAATTTGATTGATTGAATTATCTCAATTAGGTTAAGTACAAGTGAATAAGATTTAATTTGGTTTAAGTCCATTAGAAGGACTAGTCAATTTCAAATATTGATTTGAAATTAGACTTGATTTGGATTTAAATAGATTCAGGACTAGCTAAATTTGATTTGGGCTTGGACCATGATCTATGTGGGTTCAGTTAAATAAATTCAGATCAGATTAAACCATCACTTGAAGCCAAACCTCTCACATAAGGATCTCACATGATGAGATGGCTAAAATCTCATCTCATGAGAGATTAAATTCTCATGTAGAATTTAATGCCTAACATTAATTTTCACCGAACGTCGGATTTAGCCACGTCTCTTTGGTTTTCATCGAACATCGGAATTAAACCAAGCCCGCGCCTTCGGCGTCTCTTCGCTTTCTACCAAATGATGGAATTCTTAATGTCAGAATTCAATGTTAAAGCTAAATTGAGACTATAAATAGAGGGCATTCCTCACCAGAACACAACAGAACAACAATACACGATATGTCATGGATTGTATTTCTAAAAAGGTTAGAATAAAAATTCTGGTGATTCTGGTGTTAGCGGAAGCGTGGTGGATCTTAGAGAAAGATTCAAGTGGGAGGATTCAAGATCAGCAAAGCTATTTTTTCGCGAGCTAGCACTCCCAGAAATCCGATCATTCGGGGCTTCGCGTGGACGATACTAGAGGCCGGACGATTGAACGGCTATAGAGCAATAAAGATTTACCTACTGTTCTTAAGGTAAGCGATCTGATCCTTAGATCTTAAGGCATGCTTCAAGATAAGTAGTATGACTAGTCATCTTGAAGATCAAGATATGATCTTGACATTTTTATTTATATGCATATTTTGGATCAATCGATCCTATATACAAGGCAAAGATATGATCTTGATGCATGTTAGATAGATTAGTATGTAATCTTTAAAATTTCGCAATGATAATTGTTATCAAAATTTTAAAATATGCATGCCCCGAGGATTGTTTCTCCCTACAGTAACGTTCTGAACGTGACGGCCATTTAAAGCGCTTCGCTTTTTTAAAAAATTAGCGTTCAGACGAAAATGCCATTTCCCTCCATTCTATTGCCATTTTACGTTGGATTTCATCTGTGCAAGAAAAACTCTTTCTTCCCCCTCGCTCTGGCTTTCGGCATGATCCTACGCCCTCGCTCTAAGAGTCCGGTCGAAAGAAAATATTTCAGCTTCGAGGCAGGAATACCTGACTAGAGTCTTTGTACAAAACTTCTGGAGGAAATATCGTCTACAGCATGAAACATTCTTTTGTTATAAGGTTGTTGTGGTTTATGAGCTTGACAATAAGGTTTTCAACTAGGGTGTCGTGGGTTTTCAACTAATGCTTTGTCTTAACGTTTTGAACTATGATGTGGTGGGTTTTGAATTAGGGTGTCGTGGGTTTTTCTGCAAGAGTGTCGTGGGTTTTGAATTAATGTTGTTTGTCTTAACTTTTTTAATTAGGGTGTCGTGGGTTTTGAACTAGGGTGTCGTGGGTTTTCAACTAGGGTGTCGTAGGTTTTGAACTAATGCTTTGTCTTAACGTTTTGAACTAGGGTGTCGTAGGTTTTGAACTAGGGTGTCGTGGGTTTCAACATTATAAGAGCGAATGACAGTAAACACCCCAGGAGGAATTCGCCCCCCTCGTGAACAGAAACCATTAATGAAGAGAGTGTGGGGAAGCCAAATACTGCAATACCCTAATACCAATGCTGCGATATCCATGCTTAAAACTGACCACGGTGAGAATCCCCGCGACACCCCTATGGAATTCGGCCAAAAATCCTTCGCAACACCCCAGTTGAAACCTCACGACACCCTAGCTTTAAGGCGATGACACCCGTGCTTAAAAGAATCCCAGTGACACCCCTGGTCGAATTCGGCCGAAAATCCTTCGCGACACCCCAGTTGAAATCTCACGACACCCTAGCTTTAAGGCGATGACACCCGTGCTTACATATGACCACGGAGAGAATCCCAGTGACACCCTGGTGGAATTCAACCGAAAATCCTTCGTGACACCCCAGTTGAAATCTCACGATACCCTAGCTTTAAGGCGACGACACCCATGCTTAAAACTGACCACGGAGAGATTATAAGCTCTGTACCACCTTCCGAAGCTTTGATGGACGAATTTGATGCTTATGTATTGAGTCAACTTACACATGAGCATATATAAAATATGGGTGTCGTAACTTTCTAACTAGGGTGACTTGGTCGCAAATGAAGTGCTTTCAAACTAGGGTGTCTATTTCAGTCAAATGAAGTGCTTTAGCGTGACGACACCCCAGCTCCGAGCTAACGACTCCCTACATGTAGCGTGGCGACACCCGAAAGGCAAAATCCTACGACATCCCAGTACTCACGAAAGGACACTGAAGCTTTTAGCGCGATGACACCCCCGCTCTTGGCTACGACTCCCTAGCTCTAGCGCGGCGACACCCGAAAGGCGAAATCCTTCGACATCCTAGAACTCACGAAAGGACACCGAAGGATTTTGTTGTTGGCCCTGCTACACACTGTTGTGATTCCAAACCAACTCGTTTCACGAGGATTCTCTCCGTGGTCAGTTTTAAGCACGGGTGTCGTCGCCTTAAAGCTAGGGTGTCGTGAGATTTCAACTGGAGTGTCGCGAAGGATTTTGGGCCGAATTCGAACGGCCGAATTCCACCAGAGGTGTCGCTGGGATTCTCTCCGTGGTCAGTTTTAAGCATGGGTGTCGTCGCCTTAGAGCTAGGTGTCGTGAGATTTCAACTGGGGTGTCGCGAAGGATTTTCGGCCGAATTCGAACTAGGGTGTCGTGGGGATTCTCTCTGTGGTCAGTTTTAAGCACGAGTGTCATCTCCTTAAAGCTAGGGTGTCGTGAGATTTCAACTGGGGTGTCGCGAAGGATTTTTGGCCGAATTCGAACTAGGGTGTTGCGGGGATTCTCTCCGTGGTCAGTTTTAAGTATGGGTGTCATCGCCTTAAAGCTAGGGTATCATGAGATTTCAACTGGGGTGTCATGAAGGATTTTTGGCCGAATTTGAACGGCCGAATTCCACCAGGGGTGTCGCTGGGATTCTCTCCATGGTCAGTTTTAAGCACGGGTGTCGTCGCCTTAAAGCTAGGGTGTCATGAGTTTTCAACTGGGGTGTCACGAAGGATTTTGGCCAAATTCGAACTAGGGTGTCACGGGGATTCTCTTCGTAGTCAGTTTAAGCACGGGTGTCGTCGCCTTAGAGTTAGGGTATCGTGAGATTTTAACTGGGGTGTTGCGAAGGATTTTCGGTCGAATTCGAACTAGGGTGTCGCGGGATTCTCTCCGTGGTCAGTTTTAAGCACGGGTGTCATCGCCTTAAAGCTAGGGTGTCATGAGATTTCAACTGGGGTGTCACGAAGGATTTTTGGCAGAATTTGAACGACCGAATTCCACTAGGGGTGTCGCTGGGATTCTCTCCGTGGTCAGTTTAAGCACGGGTGTCGTTGCCTTAAAGCTAGGGTGTCGTGAGATTTCAACTGGGTTGTCGCGAAGGATTTTCGGCCGAATTCCACCAGGGTGTCGCTGGGATTCTCTCCGTGGTCATATGTAAGCACGGGTGTCGTCGCCTTAAAGACAGGGTGTCATGAAACTGGGGTGTCGCAAAGGATTTTTGGCCGAATTCGACCAGGGGTGTCGCTGGGATTCTCTCCATGGTCAGTTTTAAGCACGGGTGTCGTGAGGTTTCAACTGGGGTGTCGCGAAGGATTTTCGGCTGAATTCCACAGGGGCGTTGCGGGGATTCTCACCGTGGTCAGTTTTAAGCACGGGTATCGCAGCATTGGTACTAGGGTGTCGCAGTATTTGGCTTCCCCACACTCTCTTCATTAATGGTTTCTGTTCACGAGGGGGACGAATTCCTCCTGGGGTGTTTGCTGCCATTTGCTCTTATCATGTTGAAACCCACGACACCCTAGTTCAAAACGTTAAGACAAACAGCATTAGTTCAAAACCCACGACACCCTTGCAGAAAAACCCACGACACCCTAGTTTAAAACCCACGACACTATAGTTCAAAACGTTAAGACAAAGCATTAGTTGAAAACCCACGACACCCTAGTTGAAAACCCTATCGTCAAGCTTATAAACCACAACAACCTCATAACGAAAGAATGTTTCATGCTGCGGACGACATTTCCTTCAGAAGTTTTTGTACAAAGACTCCAGTAGCCAGGTATTCCAGCCTCGAAGCTGAAATATTTTCTTTCGACTGGACTCTTAGAGCGAGGGTGTAGGATCGTGCCGAAAGCCAGAGCGAGGGGGAAGAAAGAGTTTTTCTTACACAGATGAAATCCAACGTAAAATGGCAATAGAATGGAGGGAAAGGGCATTTTCGTCTGAACGCTAATTTTTTAAAAAAAGCGAAGCGCTTTAAATAGCCATCACGTTCAAAACGTTATATCGTAGCAGGGTCATACCATCCGGTACATCATCCATGTAGACTTCACATGGATCAATCAGAAGAAGCGGTGTAACTCATGTAGATCTTGCTGCATCGAAGGCGGTGCAGAAAGACTTTTTTATATTTTATACACTGATCGCCAAGCATTAGTTTTAGTTGGTGAGCTCAATTAGTTAATAAGTTCGTGATGTCACATTGGCCAATGATTGATTGCAGAGGGCAAGGAGAGAAGGATCCTTGTGGGAGGAGGTACATCCTTGTCATGCTTGTTAATCCCCTAGAAACTTGTGCCTTGAGAAAAGCATGCAAGTGGATGGGTAGCTGCCCCACAAACCGACCCAGAACTGACCAACTAACCACAAGTCTTGAACACGACTATTTTAATCAGTCAGAGATGAAAGCTAACCCATAAAGTAGAACAATGTGGGACCGGCCGCACGTCAAAGTCCTGGGAGGATAGCTTTGTTCTAGAACAAGAACAAGCGTGTCTTTGAAAATTGGATCCCTAGATCTCTTTTGACAAGCCTCACCCTATGGGAAGAACACTAGACCAAGTTGAAGAGCTTTTTAATTAGGATTTGTGTTTTTAGACCCGACTACTGTATTCCCCACTAATAACTTGATCTTTTGACCGAGGTTTGTTGGATCTTTTTAATTGCATTTTAGAAAATCCATGCATTTGTTTTACTTGATTAAACATGCAAAGTTTCTTGATTTTTTTTTTGGAAACTCAATATAAAGTTGATGCAGAGACGTGCAAAATATTATATACTTGTGGTGGCAATTTGGATTTCTAGATCAGCATGCTCGTTTGGATCTCCAGAATCTAGCTCGGGTCCCTCGTGATGATAGCTGTTGTAAGCATGCATGGTGTTGATGGATCAAAGAGAGGTACATGCATGTCTTATGAGTGAGAATTTTTAACTACATATGTTGATGAGCATAGAGCTCTATTAGCAGCCTGTGCTCTCTAACTCCCCAACCTCTGTATCATTTTCAACCTTTTGCATGAAACATCTCTAGCTTTTTCTTTGGGAATTAAAGGAAAATCTCTACCTCTTTTGTACCATTGCAGCAGTATCCCTATATTAAAAAAAAAAAAAATCGAAGCAAGTTCATCTGTACATGGTGACAGTATATGTGCGCTAATATTAGTTCTATGTGCATTAGTTTTGGCCACACTAATTACTATTATATATGTTGGTTTTGATATTATGATATTAGCTTATTTTGTTACCATCAACTACTAAGTGAATAGTTTGCATGAGGTGAAAACTATAAGTAAATTGAGCAAAGTGAATCCGTAGGCTACTAAAATTAATGCATATATAGTATCGCTGCAAATGGTACTAGAACTAATGCACATAGTAAAGTTTGGTGACTCAACAGGACGTAAGAACTTATCTGGATGCTTTCTAAAAAGAATGAGATCATTAAATATATTAATTGCAATACTTGGAAAATACGAATGTTTCTGTAATTTCACAAAAAGACAAGGTTAGTATTGCAAGAAAACAACTAATTATTTTAGTACAGTATAGCTAAATAACTCTTGAGTCATTTTGCAAAGAACTTAATTACCATTATACATGAAAATACTTTCTACTTACCCCCTAACTGTGTCTCAACCCATCATATTTGTTCTTGGTGCAACCACCTACGTATGAGCTGATGCAAAACTATTGGCTCAACTTTTCCTTCAATTATCTTTGGAACTTAATTAGTTTAGATCACCATGGTAAGGCCTAACCATATCTATTTAGTATTATCCCAAATATTTGATCAGCATTTCTATCAGCTGCACTAATTTGTCCTTCATTTTTTTTCCAGGCTTGTAACTGCACTGAATCACTAATCAACCTATATATTGAGCTATAATTGGGCTACTTCGTGTTAAAACTCATGGGAAACCACATGGACGGCATCTAACAGTACTCCTTGTAAAAATTGTTTAGATTCAGTCCAGTGGATGGAAGGAGCAAGGTCACTATTGAAGTGTACGATGTCCAGTGGCCTGTCATGAGACCAACTGAAAGCCCGACTAAGAAATGACGATGATATATAGAAGCAGTATATTAATCTTATACGCTGGACATGCTGGAAGTTAATTTAGTTATACTGCCAGGAGATAAAACAAAAACAAGGACGCATGACATGACATGATGTGGACTCCCTTCCAAAGAGAAGTCTGGATTGTAAACTACCTCAACAGCCAATAATGCTTTAAATTTGGCTAGTGGGCCCATGTTTAGGTCCTTGTGCAACATATTTTTTGTTGCCTGCCTCAAGGTTGGCATATTTTAGTGAGTTAATGGTAAGTGGTTCATCAAAGGGAGCAAACTTTCCTTGAAAAGATTTGCCCAAAATCTTTCTTCTATGGGAGAAGATGGAAAGCTTTGTTCGTCCTTGCGTACATAAATCATTAAAAAACCTTTATGGTGTAAGATGATGTCTTTGTCTGCAAGTCATTGAAGCTTATCCTTCCTTTTGCCAAACCTAGAAAAAGGTGGCAGGTTTACGGTGAGAAGCATTCTTGTTATAATTGATTTATTTATTCATTTCAGATAATTAAGAGTCCATATATACGACTTGATTTCTAAGTTTCATTTTCTATTTATTTAGATTTAAGCCTTTCATTGACCAATTGTAATTCAGGTGATCAAAATCCCTTTAAAAATTGTTTCCCATGGATTGCTATCAAACTCTTCGATATTTTTTATCGCATTGAGATCATTAAGGTACTTCAAACCAGTAGGTGAATACTAATGAATATTGTTTTAATAATTTCATCTCTATGAATAGAATTAACTTATGGATGATAATAAGGAAGCTGATGCAAAAGATTAAATCCAAAATTCCAGCACTGGATAAATTCAAAACTATACTACACTGCAGACACTAAATGGACATAGGCATCAAAATCCAAGAAATCTTCATATGGATTCAATTTTTTTTTTTCTTTTTCGGATGAGATCAAGGAGGCGATGAGGAAAGGATTCAAACCCTCAGATCACTAATATCAGTATCCAATGACATTAACAATCGAGCATGATGCATCATTAATGCTACTTTCATTTTATCTCATGCATGATCCACCATGATTCATGATCTAGTTAGCTCAACTTGGCAGACATATGCAAGGACAAAAATGATTAATTGTATGATAGAAGATCCAAAAAGGCAAGGAGAGTCCATTCACAAGGCAGTAGGTGGAAAGCAGCAAGTGGCATTGGGTGGTCCAATGGCTGGCCTCCCCCAAGACCTAACGTCCATTCTAAGTAGAAAGTCTTGCAACACAATATAACGGTGGTAAAAGAAAGAGGGAGGTGGTGGCTTGAGGATTCCTCGTTGTCCCGCCGTCCAAATCCCCTCTTCTCTCCTCTCGACTGGCCTTTCCATCTCCCTTTGGCCACCCCACGCGCACTCGATGGCTACTACCCCCCTTTCCCTTTCAATACATTCCCCTCACATTTGTTTTTCTCTCCTTCCATCTCCTTCACATTTGTATATATATAACCAACCCTCTCTCCCCACACATATTCAAATATTCTCTCCAAGTACTAAACAAGTCCCATCTCCACCAATCTCTCCTTATTCTCACAACTCTCTCTCTCTCTCTCTCTCTCTGAAGCACCGTACTTTTTTCTGGTGAGTGTTATCGATCCCCAACCTCCAATGTAACGCCAAGTGCGTGTGCTGATTCCATGCATGACAGTTGTGCTGCTGGACTAGGATTGCTAACTTCTTTTTTCTATATGTTTAACCTATACTGGAGTAGTTCTGTAGTGCTGGCTACCGTTCATACGTTTAATTATCATGGAACCTCGGTACTCAGATGAGCTATTCACAGAGTTTTTCTCTTCTTGTCCTTAAAACACTTCATATGCATCAGGATTTATTGCCTTCTTTCTCCTATATGCAGACAAATCCTAGGATAGTGTAAATATTTTTTTTTTCTTTTTTTTTTTTTCTGATTTTAAATGACTGGAATCTTTCTGAATTTTAGGCTAATACGGCATATCGACATTGTTAGTGGCACTTAAGCCTTTAGGTGCGTAGGGGGTGGTGGATGTGAAAGCACTCCAAGGCCCAAACATGGAGTGCACTCAAAGAAACGTAGACATGCTTCAGCCTTAAAGTCAATGTTTTCGTCTACTTTGTGTCGAAGTATTTTATATGGTGTCCAAAAAGGATCTTGAAAGATTCTACCAAGGGTTACAAGTAGAAATTTAGTAGGAAAACTAGAGCTATATATATATATATTGTTGAGAAAATTTAGTGTCTGTTATCTTGACATGGGCATGTTAAAAGGATGCTTGAAAATATGGTGCAATCGGGTCCTTTTCTCATGAGTGCTTCTAAATGCTTTATAGATTTCTAAGATCTTCTTGTAGGTCTAAAGTCATGTGGGGGCCAATTTATGACCTCCCATTCTTCTATCTAACTTGCGGATGTTAGGACTTCTTCAGGTGAACCGGCAATGGAGTTGGAGTCCTGTGTTCCACCAGGCTTCAGATTTCATCCCACAGAGGAAGAACTTGTGGGGTATTACTTAGCAAGGAAGGTTGCTTCACAAAAGATTGATGTAGAGGTGATTCAAGACATCGATCTATACCGAATGGAACCATGGGATCTCCAAGGTTGGTGGTATATATATTATCAAGAAAATTGCATCATGATCCTCCTAATTAATTAATACTCTCTCATGACTGGTATTTTTTGTTCTTTTAATAGATAGGTGCAAGTATGGCGACGAAGGACAAGCTGAGTGGTACTTCTTCAGCTTCAAGGATAGGAAGTACCCAAGTGGAACGCGTACCAATAGAGCTACTGCTGCTGGATTTTGGAAGGCAACTGGTCGAGACAAGCCAGTACTCTCAAAAGCTAGAGTAATAGGGATGAGGAAGACCCTTGTGTTCTACAAAGGACGTGCTCCAAATGGGAGGAAAACCGATTGGATCGTGCATGAGTATCGTCTACAATCAAGTGAACATGGACCGATTCAGGCAAGTGACCTTTTCTTCTGGTCTCATAAGAATATAGCCATCGAAATTAACAAGGGTTTGAATTCATATCAATTTTATTGTTTCCGACTGATCTCTAAAAGTTGAGATTTGAAGTACCTTAAGCTTCTTCATATATATTTCTCTAAGAAACAAGGCATCATCATCATCTGTGAAGAATATATAAGATTAATCTATTCTCATGGGTCTTATAAGATTTAATAAATTTGAATTGCAGGAAGAAGGATGGGTTGTATGCCGAGCATTTAGAAAGCCAAGTCCCAATCAAAGGCAATGCTTTGGCAATTATGATCTTACGTACTATAACAATCTTGATGAGCAATATCGATTAGAATCGCTTGTAAACATTACAAGGCCAACCCGTTTCATGGAATCCTATCCAGGAGGCAATCTCCAAGAACAACCTACTGGTGTGGGGGTGAAACAAAGAACAGTACTCTCCTCAGCCATGTATTTGAACTTCCACAACTAGACAGTCCAAGCTTATCAGCAAGTTTATGCACCAAGGAATGCTTTGAACAGAATGTTATGGGTGACGAAGAGCCTGCTGCTGCCAAGAGAAGTGAGTCAGAGGGGCAACTAATCGATTGGAAGTTCTTGGACAAGTTGCTCTCATCGCAGTTAAGTGAATCAGCTTCTTCAAGTGTGCCGGTTGTTCCAGTGAATTATGATGCAGGTGCTCAAGGCCAAGGAGATCATTTCCTTGCACTGTTTGATAGCTCCCAGTAATTAATGACCTATCATTCCAGAATGTTTGTATTGCTAATAACATATGGTGGTAAGGTCAAGAGCCACTTGATAAGCAAAGTAGTGAACTAATTTCAAGTGTATGGAGCCTTGTTAGATTGTTGAATCTGTTGCGTATTATTGTAAGATGTGCTTCGGATTTGAAGCAAATAAGTACATACTGTGATCTAGAAAAATTGCTGACAAGGGGTCAATTTCTCCTCTCTCTCTCTCTCTCTCTCTCTCTCTCTCTCTGTCTCTCTTAATTTAAGGGTAAATTAATGCTCAGCCCTTTCATAGACCAAACTCTAACGTTTATCCCTCACATAACAGTCAATCTATCATGCCACTTTTTAAAATTTTTATGAGACAATAACTCTATGCACAAACATATTATTTTATTGCATGCAGCTATTTCTTAGTACAGCCACAGTTATCTTAACATTCATTACAAGCAATCATTTTGTTACCACGGAGACGGTCCCCGTGGAGATTTTGCCCCTATCCTCTGTGAGGTGCCGGCAGTCACCCGCATGCGGCCCACTGTGGTTGGATAGGAATGTGGTCCTCCGGATCAAAGGACCATGAGAGAGCAGCAGAAAGGAAGGCACGAAGCCTCGAAGAAGAGATTTGATCCTCGGGATCAGTCGACGAGGACCAGGACGGGGAGAAAGCCATGGCAGGGGTTAGGAGAGGAAGGAAGGCTCAGAAGGGTCAGGGAGCTAACCTGAAACAAAAATGGCTGAGGCTGGTTCTCGGATTGCAGGGGAGGTCAAGAGCTAGGGGAAGACGATGATGGTTGAAGCAAAGTGGCGAGATTTAGCCCTCGCCCGGGTTTTGTCAAAGTTTTAAATCGTCCCACCTCGTCTAGCCAGCCATGCGGACTTCCGCTATAGGCTGGATCGCCTTGGCAGGCGCCCGGGGCGTGAGACGATCCGCCTCCGGTCAATGATGGACACCGCTGACGTCAGCATCATGATGGCGATGATGACTGCCGCTTTTCATGGATTTCGAAAGGACAACCTCGCCTCGAGGACGATCACTGCAGATCGGACGAATGGCAGTGACTGCCTCCTCACATCCCCAGGTCGCCCGCGCTAAGTTATCGCAGTGCCCAGAGACACGTGTCCAAGAGCGGTTGGCAGCAGATGGGGATCAGACACTCGAAAGGTGATACCCCTTTCGCCTTGCAGAGGTGGGCTCGCTTCGTCTCAGGGGCGAGGGGGCATCTGATATGGCTGATCTAACATCGTCAGAGTAAACGGTGAAGGCAACTGACGGAGCCCTACCTCGGCCTCCGAGGCCCCCTCGGCCCCGGACCCAGCGTCCCCTCGGCCTCGGCCTCGAGCTTCCGTCCCGGTCTAGCCTCGGGGCTGGCAACCTGCTGCCTCGAGCCGCCTGACATGCCAACGTGGCCCATCAACCGCCTGCAATGGCCACGTGGTCCACCACTCACCTACAACAATGCGTGGCCATACCCTGTAACGGCGCACGCCTGATGCAACCAGGTCCACCTGCCACCGTAGCACCGCGCTTGGCAGGTGGCAGGCGAGGCAGGACACCTTTGACATGCTCAGTATCGGTTGCGACTCATCACTGTCAGCCTTGCCTTCCGTCCATTATCGAATAACGGTACCTTGAAATCAGCAACCTTCTGGAAATGGAAAAAAAAGACCTTTGAACATGTATAAAGGCACATACTCACGACTTGGGAAGGATCCTGAACTCAAGTTCTTTAGCTCTTTTTTGCTAGCTAACTTTTGTCTGTTTCAAGTTGCTGACTTAAGCGTTGGAGGGTCCCCACCGAAGCAACCGGTCTCTGGGGACTTTCTTACAGAAGCTTGCCACGGAGGAGGATCTCCATTCCCTGGTGTTGGAGGAAGGCGACTTGGCATCAACAATAAACATAAGTATTGACATAGTTACAATAACTATCGAAATTTTAAAAAAATTGGTATATGTAGGCCGGTGTTAAGTGGTTGGCCAACATAAGCTAAACATTAGTCCAATCCGGCCAGACATTAATTAAGCCTTTATATATATAATATGAGGTGTGTACCATGTAAATATGCCCTTATGATAGTTTTAATTAAAATATGATGGTATCATTATGAGAGCATAATTTAGTCCCACATCTATATATTAGATAGATTATGAATATTTATACAAGGCTTAGGAAATTGAGTAATACCTCTTTAACTGATTTTTTTGGATGAGGACTTGAGTTATCATAAATGATATAAAAACAGATCCAAATGATCATTGTATATATGGACCAAGAGATGCTACAGATAGGCTCATAAAATTCTTGATTGGATTTAAATTTAGATTTTTAATTTATTCTGATAAAGATACCAAAGAAATATATGAGAGCCCATGATGATGCATATTTAAACAAGATCATAATTATTAGAGGAAAGTCTTAAGCATCCACTCCAGGTAATTCTTTGTCGTTCTGTTTTTGAATGTTAATAGCATCATTTCTTCCATTTTGTGAAGCAGTCACACTGAAATGCTGATCCAAAGATGACTTTAGGATCAATCAATGGTATCTCTGCAAGTTTTTCTACCTTACGTTGTCGGTTAAACTACATAATCATAACAAGCTTAAGATTCTTGTCAAAGTCTCCGACGCCAAGGGCTGGTCATCGAGGGGCACTTCGATGCTGACCAGCTGAAACACCTACTGGACCTCACTTCCAAGAAGAATGATGGAGGTTTAATTCTCGGTCCACTAACTACGATGGCAAGCTCAAAGGCGGCCTGAGTGCTGTGAGGGAGGCTCATTATAGGTGAGTGGAGAGCTTGGAATTGCCATTATCCAAATAATCATCACTGTATGGACCGACCATGAAGTTGTTCTCCTCGAAGATGATCCAAAAGTCAAATGCTAAGTGTTTGACGTATTCCAGGTCTAATGGTTGAAATTAGATGACAATGAAAGGCAAACAGCTTGAGATGTGACTCCCATACAACCATTTCGTTTGGATATGTGGGCCAAGGTTTTACCACCACTTATATGGTGACTTGGTGACTAAGATCTGTATCAAATCAAATTCAACTCAAGAATCCATATCAAATGAAATCCAACTCAAGCTTAAAGATGAACTCAGGCCTGTGATGTTCTAAAACGAGCTGCCGTAACAATGCCGTGTTCAGGCCCATAACAGCCATCATCGCCATGGGGTTCAATGGGCCCTCATAATGACCAGCTCAAAATCCAATCTTTATATAGCTCTGCAGGAATCCATGTAGACGCTCTCTAGTACATGCATCTGAAACTAGGAAAAAATCTTGCTGTACTAGTAAGCGGGCCATGCAGACTAGCCGCATGCCTGTTGGGTTTATTGGGCTTTAGCATGCATGGTAGCATAGGGGCAAGGTTAATCTACATTGATGCACATTTGCTACACCGAAGGACGATGCAGCAAGTTTTTTTCCTGAAACTAGACCTGAATGGCTTCTCTCTCCGTTGCAAGAAAGAAAGAAAGAAAGAAAGAAAGAAAGAAAGGAAAAAAAGAAAGAAATTGGAATAAGAATTACATTTGTATGAAATTTACAAGGTATTGTTTCTTGATGATTAAGTTTTTCATGTTCATTGTAAAATTAATTTCATTCTTTTGCAATAGCAGAGCTGTATATAAACCTAAAGAATGTTAGCTCTTTTTTTCTCAAATCGCTGAAAAGTATGAATGAAATCGCTATAAGTATTTTTATAATATCTTTATAAAAATAGCAATATATCATATAGAAAATAAAAGTTTAAAATGCTTATAATTTAAGTTCATCCATTATCAATTAATTTGTAATTAAATTTTTAGAGTCATATAGTTTTCTTCTATTAACAATTAATTAGACTACGGACTACTTACTTACCTAAAGTTCACTTCTGACTTATCAAAAAAGTTTACGAAAGGAACTGACCTAAGCATAGCTCTCTCTCTCTCTCTCAAATACAAATGCCAAGAATTGGATAAGTAAAAATGCAAAAATGCCTTTCATTTCTCTTTTAAAGCGTTTGTTTGCCCTACTTACTTATAGTATCAGTCATTCAGCCTATCGAAACACATATTTTTATTAAAGCAGATAGATTTAAAACGTTATAATTTCTTAATTGAACCACATGAACTAACTTAATTAGACTATTTAATAAGATGCCACTTTTTCTTTTAAAAATAGAAAAAAATTTATGCATTAGAGGTTCGATGCACAAAGCGTGCATCGAATGCGCACTCGTGTAAACATGCGTACATTGCGATCCAATAGACTATGGCATGCGCTCTCGTATAAGCATGTGGCTAATGACCAAACTTGATGCGCACTTTATGCATCGAAACCCATATATAAAAACTTTTCCTTAAAAATAAAAGAGAACACTCGAAGCACACATTTTTTTGGCCTAAGGTTTAGTTCTTGCGGAGAGCCGTGCAGCTATAAATAAGACACTTTGAACTCTTCTAAAAAGCCAAATCCCTCTCTCCTTTTCTCCTTGTCTACTGCCATCTAATACGTTTGGATGTCAACAGGCTTCTTTGAAACCGATATGGATGACGCCACCGCATCCCTATGCTGACATCTCATGGTGCCCACCACCTCTTCCGATTAGATTATTTATTTAGTGGGAGGACTAATGATGAGTACACCAACAAAAGACTTGTTTAAGGATGAAATAAACATGCCCAGTGTTGCTGCTGAAATCTGTCTCCGATTCAGATGCGATCAGGCTTCAAAATGGACTTCCTCCAGGGCGAACCTGTAAACAGTCCTCACGCGAGAGGCGTTGGGGGTGGCCCTTTACGGAAGACCCTCCGACGCTCAAGTCAACGGAGATTAGCAATCAACAAATATGAGGAGAAGGCTCTCGCTGAAGAGTCTCTGTATGATGGCCTTTCGAGAGCTCTGAGCAGAGCGTTAATGGCGGAAAGGGGTGAGTAGAGGTAGAAGGAGAGTGGGCCAGTAAGCAAGTGCGCATACCTGAGAAGTCGAAAGACGATTCTATTTATAGAGGATCACCTGATTCCTTGGGGGCGTCGTGGATCCGAAAGCCGTTAGATTCGAATTCAGTTTGTTATGAGGTCGGTAAGATTCGTATCTTGTTAGTTAGAGGATCGACGGCTGGGAGAGCTGGTTGATGTCTTGAGATTCGGAGACGGTGTAGGCTCTAGGGCTTTAGGCCACTCTCGGGAATGATTTTTGTCTAAACTCTCCGCACCAAATTCCACAGAGGTGCTTGAGTGCCCGGGTTTGGCTGGGGCACGGTGAATAGGAATAGCTCGGCGGAGGCCGAGAGACAGGGATAGCTTGGCTGAGGCTGAGAGATGTCAATAGCTCGGCTGAGGCCGAGAGATGTTATAGCTCGGCTGGGACCGAGAGACAGGGATAGCTCGGCTGAGGCCGAGAAATATTAATAGCTGATGTCAATAGCTCGGCTGAGGCCGAGAGATGTGATAGCTCAGCTAGGACCGAGAGATAGGGATAGCTCGGATGAGGCCGAGGGATGTCAATAGCTCGGCTGGGGCCGAGAGATGTCAATAGCTCGGCTGGGGCCGAGAGATGTGATCAAAGCCTTGGGAATCCTTGTCTCGCCGAGGGGCTAAAGCACCTCGACCCACTGAGGCTGATTCATCTCTAACGAGTACTGCACACAAGTGGGAGTCAGGGCTAATCCTAACCCCTTACACGATTATTAATGCAATGGTGATTTTACCCCTCAACACATGCCCCCCACTCCCTAGTTCGAAGCATAGGTTCGGGCATAGGGAGTATAACTCCAGGTGGCATGATCTGAATGGAGGGTCTAGATTTGACAGCCTACGTAATGATATCCTAATTAATGCTGCGCTGCCGCCATGCCTTTACGGGATGAATCTATCGTTTCTTAGGGGCAAAGGTTGAGGAAACGCCACGTATCAAATCCCGATTTTCACGGCGCTCGCAATTGCGGTTCTGGGTGTCTCGATTAAAATGTCTTATCTTCTCCTAGAGATGGTTATCTTTGAAGAGAAATAAAGTCATAACAGTGCCATTTCCATTCGCAGCGCTCTTTTGTTTCTTCTTGGAGAATCTTTCTCCCCTGTTTCCTTGTAACCTCGCTCGGCGTTTCTTTCAACCAACAGCATGGTGAGGCCTAGCGACATGGTTTCAGAGATTGTTGCTGAGGATTTGGGGAGAATACGCCAAAATATGGCATTCCCTCGGATGTCATTTTGCGGCTGCCAAAGCCCAAGCATAGGGTCTCGCAAGAGCTGGAGGGTGGGATCTTTCTTTACGAAGATAGCCTGAAGGCAGGCCTCCGGTTTTTCCTTCATCCCTTAGCGAAAGAGATCATGAGGTTTTATAACATCTGCCCGACAATGGTGGCTCCTAACATCTGGAGGAGTATCATCTGGTCTATCTCGATGTGTAACCGGGTTCAAGTAACAACAACTTTATCCCTGTTCCGTGTTTGTTACCATCTGATGTCCGGGAGGAGCTCGGAGTGGTCCTATATCGGACCTCGGAGGTCATTCAGGACGATCATGGATAAACCATCGTCCATAAAGGAATGGAAGCTTCGATTCTTTATCGCCGAAAGAAACATCGGTTCCAGCTTCCCGCGGGGATGGGTAAACCCTGTTAAGGATATGGAAGCGCATCCAGCCTTATCCGAATAGGAGGAGGACCTAGGGGTCCTTCTTGACGGTCGAGTGTTCCCGGCTAACGTCTTACTATCGGAGGAGGCTCTTTTCGCCATCGGGCTTAGCCCCGTTGACATATAAGGCAAGTCTTTTTCTTTCTCCCTTTTATTGATTTCATTCAAGCGAGTATATCTCGGTCTGATTGTTGCCTACTACACTTGCAGCCAAGAGATCTGCGCTGGAGGATCGCATAGAGAAGGAGTTGGGCAAGCGCCCAAGAGAGGCCAGTAGTGGGGAAAGACGCAAGCCTGAGAAGAGGGTTCACCTTTATGAAGAGCACTTGCCGGAGATAGCGGACAGAAAAGAGAATGTGGGAGCGCCGGCGATGAGAGAGGGGTCCTCTCAGTTGGGGGAAAAAGCAATAGCCATGATGGAGGAGTAGAGAGAAGAGGAGGACCCAGAGAGGGTTGCCGAGATACCTTGCCCTTTGGTGGTGGAGATAGTGGACATCCCGGATGAGGCTCCGTCAGAAGTTCAGGGTGAGCCTACCATTGAAGGGCCTCCCTCTGAGGGATTAAAGGGCGGTGACGTTGGGCCAGTGGTAATGGAGGCTCGGAAGGAGTTTCCTGCTGGAGAACTTCCGCCTAAGGAGGTTAGAGGAGCTGGTGAACAGGTTGAGGCTCGGTGGAGCCCGCGGGGGAGGAGCAGGCACCGGTGATTGAAGAAGGACCTTCGGGTGAAGAAAGGGACAGGATAATAACCTTCCAGTTTAAGCTTCTCCCACTGAAGCCTCGAGAACATTGATGCCTGGGCTGGCCAAGATATCCAAGGAATCGCATGCCAGACTTTTGCTGAAGGAGGCCAGGAGATTGAAGGCTTCTCAGTCTGAGGTTGCCCGGACTGATCCCTCATATGGGCAGCCTAGTAATTTGGACCTGGCTGTCGAGGAGGCGTTCTATGCTCTGATGAGGTCGGCATTGTATTCGAGCGCGGGTCCCTTAATGAACGAGTTTGCAGACTTGGATCTTATCGATGCCGCATTGGTAACAGAATGTGGCGAAGGAGTTCATCTTCTCCCTGAAATCAATAATTCCACCCTCATGGAGCTAGCTAGGTCTTACACCTCCCGGGTGAGTTGCTATTCCAGAGTAGTAGGTGCTTTCTGGTTAACTTGATCACGCTTTCTTATTTGGGTTTTATTTCGCAGAGCACTCTGATCACTAGGGCACTGTGCTGGTGCTTGAGCCTGGAGACAGGGCCAGCGTTCAGGCCAAGAGAGTCAGTATTGAGCTCCGATTGCGAGCAGAGGCGTCTAATAAATTTAAGCGAGTTTTGGACACTGCCAACAAGAACCTAGCGAGGGCGAGGGGATTGCATCAGGCTATCCTTGACGACGCATCCAAATTAAGGCTCGAAGTTAAGGAGCTACGTGGGCTTCGAGCGAGGTACGACGAAGTATGATCGGAGTTATCACAGGTCACATCCAGATATGCTGAAGAAATGGAAACTGCTAAGAAGCAGTTTGATGAAAGTCGAGACAGGCTGAGGAGAGAAGCTACCGAGGAGAAGAATCGCCTGAATAGAATGCTTGGTGAGTCAGAGGAGAAGGTCTGGCAGCTAAATCATTGCATTGTTGCCAGGGATGACAGGATCAGATGGCATCAGGAGAAAATGGCCAAGCTCGATAACGAGCTCTCCCAGTCCAGGGAAGAAGCTAACAGCATGCAGTCGAAGATCAATGACCTCAAGGACAGGATCAAGCAGGTTAAGGCCGACAAGCTAAGGGCCTTCGGCAAGGTCAAGGAATTCACCAGGAGATTAACTCGGTAGGAGGAGGATCTACGATATCGTCTTTTTAATTTTTCCATCGGCTCACTGTTGCATCGGCTAACCCTGTGTTTGCAGATGAGAAGGCGAAATTAGAGGGCCGAAGCCAATTAGAGACCCTGCAAGGGGAACTGTCGTCGAGTCGACAAAGGAGCTCAGAGCTCGAAGGGCGAGCCGCCGAGACCGAGGAGAAAATCTCCTCACTCCGGAGCCAAGTTGTCGAGGCTGAAAGGCATCTCGCCATACTTCGGGGCGAACAAGATGCGACTTGTGCCTAGGATTTTCAGCTTGGCACGGAGGAGGCCCGAACCAAATATCTCGGGAGCATCCGGAATGGGACCTCTCCTTTTTGGATGTTGAACCCTTTGAGGCTTGTACCCTAGGGCTGAAGAAGTGAGTATGAAAATATCTCAGACGTCGATCTTGACGCAATTTTGGGCTCTAGCGATGCCGCGGCTCCCGAAGGATACTCCAAGCTTTCCACCGAAGGAATGACGACTTTCGAAGTGGGCGAAACGAGCCAAGCTTCCCCGAATGTGCTGAGGATACTGCTGGGATCGATCCATCCCCTGATCCTTGAGGGTTGTTTGTGTATTTTTTACTTTTCAGATTTGTAGTCTGGTCGAAATTTCTGATGAACGGTATTTTTCATCTCTATTTGCTCGTCTTTTTGGCTGATCTTTTACCTTAAGTTTTCCTTCGACTGCGAACGAATTATAACTTATTCGCGTTCTTAGGTCGGTTGAACTCGGGCTAGAATAAACGTCTCGGTCGAGGCTGATGTATAAAATGACCCGGTGCTACCGAGGAATATAGTTCTGCTCTCGCTCGGAGCAGGTAAGGGAGTTCGCCCTATCGAAGTATCGGATAGCTCGACTTGAAATGGTCGAGAATCACAGGGGTATCCTGGTTAAAGCCGAGGTTAGATAGTTTGGCTTGCCCAGAATGGAGAAATGGGCATGTTTTAGCTGAGGTACATGAAGTGGATTTGTTGGAGAGTATTTCGCCTTTGTCAGGGGCATTTACTTCGTTGGCCTTTTCCAATGCAGGTCCTTTTAGTGTACGTGACAAGCAATCGATCGCCATTGGATGGCGTCATTTTCGGAGGGGATTTCCCAGGCCTGCCCGTATCCCAACGACCTACAGCTGATTCATGCATTTAAGGTTTTTGATTCGAGATCAGGGGGAGATCTCTTGCCTTTCGTCACGGCTTGGGAAACGCATTTGGCGCGCTCCGGGAAATAATTCTTTTCTTCTGCCCTTCCACGAAGCAATGGGACATGCTGCTTCAAATTTTGAGGGCTCATTTGCCTATAAATTGGGGAGAACGGGACGTGTTAGGCTATCTCTCAGGACTTTGTTCTCTGTGAAAGCTCTCATGATGTCTATGTATCTAAGGTTGAGAGTGGAGAGACTGAGTTCTCCTTTTGCAAGTCGACTTCCCCCGGATAGCTGAAGTGATGAAGGAGCCGCTGAAGAGCAGCTCGTCCTCAAGAGAGGAGTTTCGGAGATCATATGGAGAGCGCACGGGAGGTCCGCAGAGACCATATGGGGAGCGCACGTATGCGCTCCCTGTGTGTCCTTTGCCACTTGCCATGGGGACCGTCGGAGATGCAAAGTATGCATATCCCCATGGTAAGGACGTACTTTTCCTCTCCCTCGGGTGGGTCCCTTAGCTCATCCGGCTGGGGGATCTTTTGCCGTGAAGAGAGAGTTGAGAGCAGTGTGGGCCTGCTGGTCCCCTGTCTTTCATGGTCGGGCAGCGTCCAGCAGCCCAGCATCCCACCCAGGGGGGATGTCTCCCCAGCATCGGCATCCATAGGTCTTCCTTCTGTTCTTGGATCTCTTGGTTCATCCGAAGGACCCATGGGAGGCCGCCTGGCCCTAACCAGTGGTTCAACGCAAGCTGATTGGATTGTTTGACTACTCGGGTCAGGTACCGAAACATCATTATTAACCGAAGCTGACTGAAGCAGTCCGGCCGAGCTATTTACTTGTTTTTATTTCTGTGCCATGATCACTTGTAACGCCTCTTAGGAGGTTGTAACTCTTTTCCATTGATGAAGAAATAAAGAAAGTTTTATTCTTTCTTCTTTTAGCACCTGCTTCTTTTTCGATGTGATTGTGTTTGAGAATTACTACTCCCATATCATGCTTTTTGTGTCATAGCATATCTCGGCAACATTCTTGCTACCTTGCTTTTGCTAAGACCAATGCTCGGTCCTCAGCGAGGAAAACGTTTGTCCCTGTTTGGGTCAGAGGTGGACCTGGGCGGTCCTGGGGACTCATGTGGTAAGCATGATCCCGTTTGTAGAATGAAGCAGGTATTTCTTTGGAAAGAGATAGCTTGTATTTCTTTACGGTTGAGTAGAAGGAGGTTGCTTACTTCTGCCGAAGTATCATAGGACGTCTTAATTGCGTCAAGAGTTTGAGAGATTACTCGTCTAGATCGGAGTTTTAGATAACATTTTAAGAATATGCCATTTGACTTGGCCGAGGTTTCAGATAATCACTCGGTTGTAGCTGAGGCTTCAGAACATCGCTCGGTTGTTGTCGAGTTTTATAATACTATTCGGTTGTTGCCGAGGTTTCGAATATTGCTCGGTTGTTGCCGAGGCTTCAAAATATTGCTCGGTTGTTGCCGAGGATTTTTGATAGTTTACTTGGTCCTTACTGCAACTGTGGATTCAGGCGCGAACGGCCAAAGAGGATGGGGGCTACCCGAGCGATAGAGGGGGCGCCCGAAGCCTGTAAATTGGTCATTCTCGAAGAGGGCGAGCTATGTTGCTCAGTGTTGGTCGCTGATGCACTTTTTCCTCTTCTTCGCGTTTTTTCGAGGATGCCTAATTCAAGGAAGTCTGGCAGACTTTCGAGGACATTTACTTCGAAAAGGTCCGGCAGATCGGAGGGAGTCTAGTCCCGAGAAGGGAGCTCCTTGAGCGCCTCAACGTTATTAATGATCCTCTTAGACGAGGGGCGGAACTCTTCATTTCCCGCGAGCGCCCACTGAGGTGGCGACGCGGCGAGTTTCCACGGGTTGAAATTAATGGCTCGAGCGATCAAAATATTAACCAGGAGCGGTTTAAATACGGATGAGGAGGATGCCTCTGTTAATCATCTTTTTAGCCGATCTTCCAAGAATTTCTGGGTTTTGAGATGGCTTCTGGAGGTGAGGGGCGATCATCTGAGGCACCAAGCAGCAGCGTTAATGGCCGTGGGGGGGTCCCAACGGAGCCGCGTTATGGTAACAGTTGATGGGGAGGTCCTGGCGTCAATGTTCGCAGATCGCGAGCGGCTTTAAAGGGCGGTCGAACAATATCTAGTCGTTTCTATGAGGGAGGTCGATCTCCTTCGTCGTGCCAACAGCTGGCTAGAGGGGGAAGTAGCATCCCTTCGACGACAGATCGTCGAGTCAGCTCGGCATGGGGAGGGCTCGACGGCTCTCGGAGAAGAGGATAAGCCCCAGTGAGGGCTCATATATCTTTTCTTTTTTTTTGTCCTTTTTGTGATGAATGAAAAAGAGGATTTTTGCAACTTTTGTGTTTGCTGTTATTTTCAAAATGTTTATTCTTATCACTCAGTCTTGGTCGAGATTTTTGATAAGTGACGCATTTCGGCTTTGGCCGAGACTTTCAATAAGTAACGCACTTCGGCTTTGGTTGAGGCTTTTACTCTTCGGCGCTGGCCGGAGCTTGTAAGCTGCCCGAATCCGGTCGAAGTTTTCTTCGCTCTTCGGTCCGGCCGGGGCTTGTAAGCTGCCCAAATCCAGACGAAGTTTCTTCGTTCATTGGTCTGGTCGGGGCTTGTAGGCTGCCCGAATCCGAATGGAGTTTTCTTCATTCTCTGGTCCGGCCGGGGCTTGTAAGCTGCCCAAATCCGGATGAAGTTTTCTTCGTTCTCTGGTCCGATCGGGGCTTGTAAGTTGCCCAAATCCGGATGGATTTTTCTTCATCCTTCAGTCCAGCCGGGCTTGTAAGCTGCCCAAATCTGGATGAAGTTTTCTTCGTTCTCTGGTCCGGTCGGGGCTTGTAAGCTGCCTGAATCCAGATGGAGTTTGCTTTGCCCTTCAGTCTGGCCGGGGCTTGTAAGCTTTCCGAATCTGGATGAAGTTTTCTTCGTTCTTTGGTCCGACCGGAGCTTGTAAGCTACTCGAATCTGGATGAAGTTTTCTTTGCCCTTCAGTCCGGCCGAGGCTTGTAAGCTGCCCAAATCCGGATGAAGTTTTCTTCGTTCTCTGGTCCGGCCGGGGCTTGTAAGCTGCCCGAATCCAAATGAAGCTTTCTTTGCCCTTCAGTCCGGCTGGGGCTTGTAAGCTGCCCGAATCCGAATGAAGTTTTCTTCGTTCTCTGGTCCGTCCGGGGCTTGTAAGCTGCCCAAATCCGGATGAAGTTTCTTCACCCTTCAGTCTGATCAGGGCTTGTAAGTTGCCCGAATCCGGATAAAGTTTTGGAGATCACTTGGCCCCCAGCTGCACTGGAGGTGCCTGACCATACCGAGTCTTTGTCGAATAGGACTCGGCCTAGCCATGGTGCGGAGATATTGCTACTCAAGGATATAGCTCGGTCATGCCGAGAATGGGTAAGTAACATCCATTTTTCATTGTGACTTTTCGGCGGAAAAAATGATTGCAGCGATAGAGCCATGAATAATAGAGACAGGATGCTAATGCTGTAAATAGGGCGAGTTTATAGAAAGCATACCCTACTGGTGGTATATACGGATATTGTCCGAATTTCACGTTCGGGGAATAGATTTTCCGCTAGATCCTGGAGCTTGTAGGTGCCAGGTCCGATGACTTCCATCACTTGATAGGGGCCTTCCCAATTTGGAGATAGCTTTCCTTGTTCTAGTGGTTTGGAGACAGATGCTTTTCGGAGGACGAGATCGCCGGGTGAGAAGGATTTTCCTTTGACTCTGGAGGCGTGATAGCAAGCCACTCTTTGCTGGTATGTAGCAACCCTGATTCGAGCTTTCTCTCTGATTTCTTCCACCAGGTTAAGATTGGTGCGGAGTTGCTCATCGTTAGCCTCCTCCGAGTAGCTCTCCACTCGCAGAGAAGGAAGCCCTATTTCTACGGGGATGACGGCTTCCATGCCAAAGGCCATCCGAAATGGGGTCTCACCAGTGGGGATTCTCTGGGTGGTGCGGTAGGCCCATAGGACGTGGTGAAGCTCGTCCGCCCTTCTGCCCGGGCTTTGGCAAGCCGAGCCTTGATCCCTTGAAGCAGGGTCCGTTAGTTACTTCGGCTTCTCCATTGGCTTGCGGATGCCCTACCGACGTAAGGCGGTGGCAGATTCCATGCTCCTCGCAGAAACCTCGGAACTTTAGGTTGTCGAACTGCTTGCCATTATCGGTGATAATAGTATGCGGAAGGCCGAAGCGACAAATAATGGATCTACATATGAAGTCCCTGGCCCAAGCTTCGATTATCTGGGCAATGGCCTCGGCCTCCACCCACTTGGTGAAGTAGTCGATGGCGACAAATAAGAACTTTCTCTATCCAGTGGCGAGGGAAAAAGGGCCAAGAATATCCATCCCCCACTTAGCAAAAGGCCAAGCGGAGGAAATAGAGACTAAACTAGCGGAGGGGAGCCTCTGGATGTTGGAATATCTCTAACATGGGTCACAAGCTCGAACGAGATCGTCAGCATCCTTTGCATGGTGGGCCAATAATACCCCTGGTGCAGCACCTTATGGCATAAGGACCGGCTCCCCAGATGGTTGCCGCAGATTCCTCATGTACCTCCCGAAGAGCATAATCAGCTTCAGATAGGCGAAGGCACTTGAGTAGCGGCATGGAAAATGATCGCTTATACAGTTGGTCCTCGATCATTACATAGTGGGTGGCTTGCAATTTTAGCTTCCTCGCTTCCTTTCGGTCGGCCGGAAGCGACCCTTCTTTAAGATACTTCAGTATGGGGTCGAACCATGATGGTTTGGCCTCGACCTGCATCACTCGGTCAGCCTCCGCGATGCTAGTCTTTTCAAGAATCTCCAGGGGAAACTTCCACTCGGAATCCATCGACTCCATAGTTGCCAGCCGAGACAATAGATCGGCGCGTGCATTCTCAGATCTTGGGATCTGAATGACTTTAAATTCAGAGAAGTGGAAAAGTAAGTCCCGCACCTATTGAAGATACAGAATCATGTTCGGCTCCCGGGCCTCGAACTTGCCCCGCACATGACCGGCTACTAATTGAGAGTCGGTAAAGGCATTCAGCTTCTTCACATTAAGGTCACGGGCGATTTAGAGTCCAGCGAGCAGAGCTTCATATTCGGCTTCATTGTTGGAGGCTGGGAAGGAGAAGCGATCGCCATACTCGAAGGTCGCCCCTTCTGGGCTGGTGAGGATTAAACCGGTGCCAGAGCCATTGGCATTAGATGATCCGTCGACGTGGAGCAGCCATAGGGCGCCAGGTCTCGGATGCTCAGAAGAGTCCAGAGTGGAGCCATCCTCCGGGATGGTACATTCGAGGAGGAAATCAGCTAGAACCTGGGCTTTGATGGCCGGGCGAGGTTGGTATCAGATATCATGCTCGCTTAACTCGATGGTCCATTTGGATGTGCTAGGTCCATTAATTATGACACTCCATAATTCATAATCTGAAGCTTGAATGAATATCCTCATTCTTTCTTTCCATATGAATAGTTGGAACCATTAAACAAAGGAGGTCTATTTGTAGAATGACCTTCAGCAAATGAAGATCCAGCTTGAGCTGCCATTTGGATCTTTAGCTCTTGATCGTTGGATCAAATTCAAATGAGCACTTGCTCTGATACCAATTGTTGGCCCAGATGGCAACCCAAGAGGGGGGTGAATTGGGTTCTAAAAAAAAATTTAACCTTTTTAAAACTATTGACTTTGAAATAATTACGTGCAGAGTAGATTTCAATCACAAATGAAGAGATAGAGAGAGAGAGACAATTAAAGCACGGCAAACATAATGATTTTATAGTGGTTCGGTGTATCAAACACTACATCCTTGGAGATGTTGAATCAGCCTGTTTGAAGTAGATTGGATTTGAGTTTTTCTTCTTTTCTTCTTTTCCTCTTCTCTTTGGAGATGTTGAATCAGGCCTCAGCTTTGATTCTTCACAGATGTTGGAGATGAGAAGTTAGAAAATCACAGAAAACAGAGCTTTTTCTTCTTTTGGGAAATCCTCCGATTTTTCAAGTTGAACGCCTTGGATTTCTCTTTGAGCTTTTTGGAGTGGAAGGATTTGAACTTGGATACTTTTCTCTTTGATTTCAGGCTCAAGACTTCTCGGATTTTTTATTTGTATTCACTCAGTTTTTTCCCTTTTTTTCAAATGAGCTTTCTTCCCCTTTTTATAGATTTCCTTTAATCCATTTTTGGTGAGAAAACTAGCCGTTGGAATGTACCTGGAAAGTTTTTCCAAACAAAATATATCCGTTAGAAGTTAGGTGAAAAGAAAATATTACCGTTTGAGCTGATCTGGCATTTTAAAAATCTGTTTCTGACAGGTTGGAGTCGGCTCCAACTTTTCAGGTGTCGGCTCCAAGTTGTGTATCCAAAAATAGAAAGTTCTGAGTTCGTCGAGGAGTCGGCTTCGAAAAAGTTAAGTGTCGGCTCGCCATGGTCAGGTGTCGGCTTCAAAAGACTGTAAGTGTTGGCTCCAAGGTAGTCAAAAATCATACGTTCTGTCCCCGTATCAGAGTCGGCTCCAGACACTATAAGTGTCGACTCCGAGACTCTGGGTGTCGACTCCAAAACTCTGGGTGTCGGCTCAGACCATATCAAAAATCAGAAAGACATTTGATTGGCCATGGGGTCGGCTCCATATTTCCTAGGTGTCGACTCCAGGTTCTGAATTTTGAAACTTACCTTTGGCACTTGATTCAAAATACGTTTCTAAATGCCTTTTGATTAAACAAATATTTTTAAGCCCTGAAACACTTGTTAAATTCATCAGTAACACAATAAATATACTCAATTCCTTTATTAATCATCAAAATCAATAATTGGGTCAACAATCTTTCCCTTTTTGATGATTATAAAAATATTGAGTATATGCATAGGATTCTTAAATCAAAATTTTCAAATATATGATCCTCAGAGGTAAGCTCCCCCTGAATAAGGTAGCTCCCCCTATGAAGTTAATTTAACACTTATCTTCCTTTTACTTTACATGTTTGATACTTGGAATTTAGTTATATTAATTTTCACTTAAGCTTATTTAAATTAATGCATATCCAAAATAACTTGATATCAATCAAATACCAATCAATGCTTAACTAATAATCAATGCATATACGACATAACTTTCTTCCCCTTTTTGTAATCAACAAAAAGACTAGGAGAAGTTAAGTAAAATATTAAAATTGATAGATCAAAAGATAATTTCATTGCATTAAAAGTCAAGTGTTACAAAATGAAACTGAACTTTGTCAACTATCAAACTATACATCAAACAATAATTTTACATTAAGATTTCAAAATGAAACATCAAACAACAACTTTTACTTCATTACATGAAAATCATAGATTGGTTCTAATAATCCTTTGCAAATGATCTAAAATCTTTCCCATTCCATCACTCTGAGTTGCTACAAATTCTTTCAATCTTCTATCAACAAAAGAGCAAGCAGTCATAATTTTATCTTGAAGCTCGGCATTGCACTTGGAGTAGGTTTCAGAGTCTCCACAGATATCCTTGAGTTCTTCAAATATGTGCTTGAGATCGTTACTTAAGGATTCCGCAGAAGAGCTAAGAGTGGACTCAATTTTACTGATGCGATCATCTAAAGATAAAGGGTCTCTTTTAAATTCATAAAATGATTATCAAACTCAGTCTTCAATTCATCTTTCTGAGCAGCAAGTAAACCTTTAAGTTGCTTCAATTGAAAGTCTAAAAATCCGACAGATGAAGTAGATGGCTGATCAGAAACTTGAGCAGAGGCAGGAGCAGGGACAGGAATAGGAACCGGACTGCTAGGCTGTGGAGAGGGAACCCTCACAGACAGACCAGCCTCAAAAGGTGCAGAAGGTCTAAGCTCAGGGGCTCTCTCATCCAAATTGCCTTTCCTTTCCCAATGCCCATTGACCTTTACAAATCCCATCCGATGCAAGGTGGCCAAACTGTAGTAATCAGTATGCCTGAGGTTCTTGGAAGGTTCATTATCTAAAATCACAACTCCTTGGCTCTTGAAAACCATAGTTAGAACCATGCCATAGGGTAGGAACGATCTCCTTTTTCCTCCAGCCTCATCCATATAAAAATCATCATTGCAGCTAGGTTTATGTGTTGACCAGTCAATACACTATCCATCACAACTATGTCTCGCTCCGAGACATACTCAAATCGATCGGTCTTGGGAAATAAAATTTTACTGCAAATATTATGAAGCAATCTCAATTCCAAGGGCAATTGGTTAGCCATAACCTCTTCAAATTCTGTTACCTCTCCCCCTAACATCCTTGACAAAGTGTCTGACCTCTCACTGTGGATGTCGGCTACCAATCCAGTGATGGGAATGCTCAAAAGGTTTCATAGTTTTTGAAATGTGGGATGGACTCTTTTACCTCTGACAGAACTCACGATTCCACCATCTCCTCTCGATAGATTGAAGTAGAACTCTTTGACAAGGGTAGGATAGGTGGGAACATCTAATGAGCACACTTTATCCCAGCCTAACTCTTTAATTTGATTCCCAATTGAAAAGCCCTCGGATTCAAAGAATTCAAAATCGACTTTCCTACCCATTGTGATCACTCTCCCACTAATGTGTCTACCTGAGGAGAAGAAGGATTAGGATTGTCCGATTGGGTTGAAGATTCCTCGCTGGAGATGGCTCGCGGACGGGTCGCCTCGCTGAACGTTTCCCAGTCGTCACGGGCGCTTCAATCATAGATCCTCTCCTCTTAGGTGCCATTAAGATCCTTGGGAAGGTTCAAAATGAGTGGAATTTGAGTTGGGGAAGTTTTGAGAGAGTTTGGGAAGAGTTTGGTTGAGGATTGAAAAAGAATGAAATGACGAAGTGTCGACTCTGCCCTAATAAAATCGATTTGGGATCCCCAGGTGTCGACTCCCGCAAAGTCGGGTGTCGACTCCAAATTGCTAACATAGTCAGTGCTCGAACTAGAGTCGGCTCCACTTATACGGGTGTCGGCTCCAAGGTCAGGGACCGAGAGCGGCACAGACAAGGTGTCGACTCTCCAAACTGAGGTGTCGACTCCACTGATAGTTTCAGAGAAAAATAATTAAGATTCAAACATCTGAAACTTGTCAAAATAGGTTCAATAAAATTTTGAAAAAATCTTTGGAATATGAGGAACAAATTGCTCAGATGACTAGATAATTTGTCCTTAAAATTATGAAAGGAATATCATGGATTTAATAGAAATCTAGATAGCCATTCCTTAGAGTTTCAAAATCATTCCAAAGGGTCACAAATCCCTAATTCACCTCTAAGATAACAAAATCTCTCTTCACTTAAAGGTTTTGTAAATATATCAGCTAATTGTTCTTCAGTATTAACATAATCAAGATAAATTTCATCATTAGCTACATGTTCTCTTATAAAGTGATATCTAATTTCAATGTGTTTTGTTCTTGAATGTTGAATTAGATTTTTTGTTAATTTATTGCACTCGTGTTATCACATCTAATAGGAGTTTTATCAAGTGTTATGACATAATCTTCAAGTTGTCTCTTAATCCAAAGGATTTGAGCACAGCAACTTCCAGCTGCAACATATTCTGCTTCAGCAGTTGATAATGCAACCGAATTTTGCTTTTTGCTAAACCAAGAGATTAAGTTACTTCCTAAAAATTGACATGCACCACTTGTACTTTTTCTATCTAGTTTACATCCAGCATAGTCAGAATCAGAATATACAATCAAGTTTAGTGTTGAGTCTCTAGAATACCATAAACCTACATTTTTAGTTCCACTTAAATATCTTAAGATTCTCTTTACAGCAATTAAGTAAGATTCTTTAGGTTCAGATTGAAATCTAGCACATAGACAAACAGCAAACATGATATCTGGTCTACTAGCTGTTAAGTAAAGAAGAGATCCGATCATACCTCTATAATATTTTTGATCTACTTTCTTACCATCTTCATCTTTGTCCAATTTGCATGAAGGACTCATAGGTGTTCCAAGGGTTTAATTGACTCCATTCCAAACTTCTTAAGAAGTTCTTTTGTGTATTTTGCTTGATTGATGAAAATCCCTTCTTTGCTTTGCTTGATTTGAAGTCCTAGGAAGAAATTGAGTTCTCCCATCATGCTCATTTCGAATTCACCCTGCATTAACTTAGCAAATTCTTGACACAAAAGATTGTTAGTAGCACCGAATATAATATCATCAACATATATTTGTACTACTAATAAATCCTTATCTTTTCTTTTCAAAAATAGAGTTTTATCAACATTTCCTCTTGTAAAATCATTTTCAATTAGAAATTTACTTAATCTTTCATACCAAGCTCTAGTGCTTGTTTTAAACCATATAGTGCTTTGTGCAATTTAAAAACATAATTTAGAAATTCATGATCTTCAAAACCAGTGGTTGTTCAACAAAAACTTCCTCATTTATAAATCCATTTAAAAATGCACTTTTAACATCCATTTGAAATAAATTGATATGCATATGACATGCAAATGCGAGTAATAATCTAATTACTTCTAATCTAGCTATAGGTACAAAAGTTTCATCAAAATCAATTCCTTCTTATTGATTATATCCTTTTGCGACTAATTTAGCTTTGTTTCTAATTACTATGACATTTTCATCTAATTTATTTCTAAATACCCATTTTGATCCTATAACAGAATGATCTTTAGGTCTATCTACTAGTGTCCAGACATTATTTCTAGTAAATTGATTTAATTCCTCTTGCATAGCTAACATCCAATAATTATCTTTTTCAGCCTCTTCAATAGTTTTAGGTTCAATTTGAGATACAAATGCAAGATGATTATTGATGTTTCTCATTGATGATTTAGTTCTTACTCCTTGAGATGGATCACCTATAATTAATTCTTTTGGATGACCATAGGCATATCTCCAATCTCTAGGAAGATCTACATCATTATGATTTGCATCAACAACATCAACACTAGGAGAATCATCATCTTTAGCTTCTTGTTCATGATTTGAAGATACATCTATATTCAATTTTTAATGTCTCTTTCTAATATGTTTGTATCTTCCTCATCATCAATTTTTCCTGAACTCGTTGCTAATATTCATCAAAAATTACATGAATAGATTCTTCTACAATTAAGTTTCTCTTGTTAAACACTCTATAGGCTTTACTAGAAGTTGAATATCCTAAGAAAATGCCTTCATCAAATTTTGCATCAAATTTTCCTAGATTATCTTTACCATTATTATGAATAAAATATTTGCAACCAAATGCATGAAAGTAACTTATGTTTGGTTTTCTATTGTTCCATAGTTCATAAGGAGTTTTCTTAATGTTTGGCCTAATTAAAGTTCTATTAAGAATGTAACATGCCATATTTATAGCTTCCGCCCAAAAGTATTTTGGTAGGTTGCTTTCGCATAGCATGGTACGGGCCATGTCTTCTAAGTTCTATTTTTTCTTTCTACAACTCCATTTTGTTGTGGTGTTCTAGGTGCTGAAAAATTATGATGAATGTCATTTTCAATGCAAAAGTTTTCAAATAAATGATTTTCAAATTCAGTGCCATGATCACTTCTAAGAGACACTATGGTGTTGTTTTTCTCATTTGTGACCTTCTTAAAGAATTTCAAAAACAATGGAAAGGTCTCATCTTTATGAGCTAAAAATAATACCCAATTGTATCTAGAATAATCATCTACAATCACAAGACCATATTTCTTTCCTCCAAGACTAGTGGTTCTAATAGGTCCAAAAAGATCCATGTGAAGTAGTTCAAGTGGCCTAGAAGTGGAAATAATATTTTTAGTTTTGAAAGAGTTTCTAGTTTGTTTTCCAAATTGACATGCATCGCAAATTTTGCATTTTCAAAATCTAGTTGTGGAAGACCTTTTACTAAATCCATTTTAATTAATTTTGAAATTAGGTGTGTGCTTGCATGACCTAATCTACGATGCCATAACCAACCAATCTCATTCATATTAGCATTATTAGCAACTAAGCAATGATTACTAGTAGACAAATTGTCTAAATCAATCAAGTATACATTGCCATTTCTATTTCCAGTAAAAACAATGCTATCATCAATGGGATTAGAAACAGTGCAGATAGATGCTTCAAATGATACTTTAAAACCTTTATCACATAATTGACTAATACTAATTAAATTATGTTTTAAACCATTGACATATAAGACATTTTCAATATATGTGGAGGGAGTTATTTGAATATTACCAAACCCCATGATTTGGCCTTTGCCATTGTCACCAAACGTAACAACTCCTCCTCTTTTGCTTTCAAGGGTGATGAATTGATCCTTGTCACCCGTCATATGTCTTGAGCAGCCACTATCAAGATATCACTTTTGCTTTTATTTTTTGGCCGCAAGACACTCCTGCAAAAATGATCAAGTCTTATATTTAGGTACCCAAGCCTTCTTGGGTCCTTCATGGTTAGTAGCATAAAAGATTGTTCCTTTGGGAACCCATATTTTCTTTCCTTTACTACTTAAATTTTTGTTACTGTTTCTTGCATTACATTCATAGGATTTGTGGCCTTTCTTGTTACAATAATGACATGTAACATCATCTTTATTTTATTCTCTTCTAAAAAAGTTTTTGACAAACTTTTGTTTTATGTTAGGCCTATATCCTAATTCAGCCTTATCAAATATAGCTCTTTGATTACTCAATAATAAATTAAGTTTTTCAGAACTATATGTGAATTTATCAATAATATTCTTATATTTATCAACTTCCTTCTTTAGACTATCATTTTCATTGGAAATTGATTCTCTCTCTTTGTCAAATTATCATTTTCAGATTTCAGCATCTCAATCTCATGAGTAAGATTATCTTTTTCTTTAATGAGAATTGAGTTATCGTTTTTCAAAAACTTGTATTTCTTTTTCAAAGCTTTAAAATCATCAACTAGTTCATTAAAAGCTTCAAACAATTCATCAAATGCAAAATCATCACAAGGGTTTTCAGAACTTACCTCGTTGTCGTCGTTCGCCATAAAGCAAATGTTTGTAACTTCTTTTTGATCTTCCTCTGAAGAGGATTCATCGCTGTCACTCCAGGTTGCAACATAGGCTTTCTTCTTCTTCTTGTAGGCTTTCTTTAGTTGAGGACAATCATATCTAAAGTGCCCCAGTTTCTTACACTCATAGAAAATTAGGGGGTCTTTCTCTTTGTTTTATCCTTCTCCTTTTCTTTTTTTTTTCTCCTTCCATCTTAATTCCAGATTTTCTTTTATGAAAGGGTTTCCTTCTTCTCATGAATTTTTTAAACTTTCTAGCAAGAAGAGCTATCTCATCATCATCTTCATCATTATCACTGCAGCTCTCCTCACTTTCTACAGCCTTAAGAGCTATAGTCTTCTTCTTTTAAACTTCTTCCTCTATGTGCTGCTTCATGGTTAACTCATGAGTCATTAGTGATCCAAATAGCTCCTCCAAAGGTAAAGTGTTGAGTCCTTGGCTTCTTGGATGACAGTCACCTTCGCTTCCCATGATCTTGGAAGTGACCTAAGAATTTTGCGAACAAGTTCAGAAATAGTATAAGTCTTACCATGACTTTTCAGACCATTTGCAATGTCAGTGAATCTAGTATACATGCATGCTATACTTTCAGTTTGTTCCATGCTAAATAATTCATACTTATGAACAAGAATATTTATCTTAGATTCTTTAACTTGATTTGTACCCTCATGGGTAACCTCTATTCTATCCCATATCTCTTTTGCGGAATTACATGTAGAGATACGATTAAATTTGTTAGCATCTAATGAACAATATAAAACATTCATGGCCTTAGCATTGAGCTGAGCCATTTTCCTATCACTCTCATTCCAATCCCTTTCGGGCTTAGAATAATAGA
>UESW01003353.1:0-39966 GCA_900491605.1 Calamus simplicifolius | reverse complement strand
TTTTTAACCTTTTTAAAACTATTGAC
Organism: Calamus simplicifolius; assembly: GCA_900491605.1. Classification (NCBI taxonomy): domain Eukaryota; kingdom Viridiplantae; phylum Streptophyta; class Magnoliopsida; order Arecales; family Arecaceae; genus Calamus; species Calamus simplicifolius. The sequence continues at coordinate 39,940 of UESW01003353.1, read as the reverse complement.
TTTGAAATAATTAAGTGCAGAATAGATTTCAATCACAAATGAAGAGATAGAGAGAGAGACAATTAAAGCACGGCAAACACAATGATTTTATAGTGGTTCGGTGTATCCAACACCTACGTCCACTCCCAAGTTCCACTTGGGTCCACACTATAATCAACTAGATTACAGCCGAGTTGTTTTACAAGATCACAACTCAAAACTTGTTTTTTCGGGTGCACAACGAACCCAGCTGGTTTTTCGGGCTCACCAGCACAAAACCCAAACTCAAGCTAATCTAGCTTGCCCCGAGGTATACTACCTCCACTAATTCAATCCCCCTGATTGAACTAGCAAAAATAAGAAAGAATAATGTTTATATTAACAAACAGCTCCTCAAATGAGCAAATATTCAAAGTAAATGAAAGGTTAGAAAAGCCTGTTTGAAGTAGATTGGATTTGAGCTTTTCTTCTTTTCTTCTTTTCCTCTTCTCTTTGGAGATGTTGAATCAGGCCTCAGCTTTGATTCTTCACAGATGTTGCAGATGAGAAGTTGGAAAATCACAGAAAACAGAGCTTTTTCTTCTTTTGGGAAATCCTCCGATTTTTCAAGTTGAACGCCTTGGATTTCTCTTTGAGCTTTTTGGAGTGGAAGGATTTGAACTTGGATACTTTTCTCTTTGATTTCAGGCTCAAGACTTCTCGGATTTTTGATTTGTATTCACTCCATTTTTTTGTTTTTTTCAAACGAGCTTTCTCCCCTTTTTATAGATTTCCTTTAATCCATTTGAGAAAACTAGCCGTTGGAATGTACCTGAAAAGTTTTTCCAAACAAAATATATCCGTTAGAAGTTAGGTGAAAAGAAAATATTACCGTTTGAGCTGATCTGGCATTTTAAAAATCCGTTTCTGACAGGTTGGAGTCGGCTCCAACTTTTCAGGTGTCGGCTCCAAGTCGTGTATCCAAAAATAGAAAGTTCTGAGTTCGTCGAGGAGTCGGCTCCGAAAAAGTTAAGTGTCGGCTCGCCATGGTCAGGTGTCGGCTCCAAAAGACTGTAAGTGTCGGCTCCAAGGTAGTCAAAAATCATACGTTCTGTCCCCGTGTCGGAGTCGGCTCCAGACACTGTAAGTGTCGACTCCGAGACTCTGGGTGTCGGCTCCGAAACTCTGGGTGTCGGCTCCAGACCGTATCAAAAATCAGAAAGACATTTGATTGGCCATGGGGTCGGCTCCAGATTTCCTAGGTGTCGACTCCAGGTTCTGAATTTTGAAACTTACCTTTGGCACTTGATTCAAAATATGTTTCTAAATGCCTTTTGATTAAACAAATATTTTTAAGCCCTGAAACACTTGTTAAATTCATCAGTAACACAATAAATATACTCAATTCCTTTATTAATCATCAAAATCAATAATTGGGTCAACAATCTCCCCTTTTTGATGATTATAAAAACATTGAGTATATGCATAGGATTCTTAAATCAAAATTTTCAAATATATGATCCTCACAGGTAAGCTCCCCCTGAATAAGGTAGCTCCCCCTATGAAGTTCAATTTAACAATTGTTCTTCCTTTTGCTTTACATGTTTGATACTTGGAATTTAGTTATATCAATTTTCACTTAAGCTTATTTAAATTAATGCATATCCAAAATAACTTGATATCAATCAAATACCAATCAATGCTTAACTAATAATCAATGCATATACGACATAACTTTCTCCCCCTTTTTTGTAATCAACAAAAAGACTAAGAGAAGTTAAGTAAAATGTTAAAATTGATAGATCAAAAGATAATTTCATTGCATTAAAAAGTCAAGTGTTACAAAATGAAACTGAACTTTGTCAACTATCAAACTATACATCAAACAACAATTTTACATTAAGATTTCAAAATGAAACATCAAACAACAACTTTTACTTCATTACATGAAAATCATAGATTGGTTCTAATAATCCTTTGCAAATGATCTAAAATTCTTTGCATTCCATCACTCTGAGTTCCTACAAATTCTTTCAATCTTCTGTCAACAAAAGCACATGCAGTCATTATCTTATCTTGAAGCTCGGCATTGCACTTGGAGTAGGTTTCAGAGTCTCCACAGATATCCTTGAGTTCTTCAAATATGTGCTTGAGATCGTTACTTAAGGATTCCGCAGATGAACCAAGAGTGGACTCGATTTTACTAATGCGATCATCCAATGAGTAGAGAGTCTCTCTTAAGTTCATAAAATGATTATCAAACTCAGTCTTCAATTCATCTTTCTGAGCAGCAAGTAAACCTTTAAGTTGCTCCAATTGAAAGTCTAAAAATCCGACAGATGAAGTAGATGGCTGATCAGAAACTTGAGCAGAGGCAGGAGCAGGGACAGGAACAGGAACCGACTGCTAGGCTGTGAGAGGGAACCCTCACAGACGGACCAGCCTCAAAAGGTGCAGAAGGTCTAAGCTCAGGGGCTCTCTATCCAAATTGCCTTTCCTTTCCCAATGCCCATTGACCTTTACAAATCCCATCCGATGCAAGGTGGCCAAACTGTAGTAATCGGTATGCCTGAGGTTCTTGGAAGGTTCATTATCCAAAATCACAACTCCTTGGCTCCTGAAAACCATAGTTAGAACCATGCCATAGGGTAGGGACGATCTCCTTTTTCCTCCAGCCTCGGCCATATAAAAAATCATCATTGCAGCTAGGTTTATGGCTTGACCAGTCAACACACTATCCATCACCACTATGTCTCGCTCGGAGACATACTCAAATCGACCGGTCTTGGGAAATAAAATCCTACTGCAAATATTATGAAGCAATCTCAATTCCAAGGGCAATTGGTTAGCCCTAACCTCTTCAAATTCTGTTACCTCTCTCCCTAACATCCTTGACAAAGCGTCTGACCTCTCACTGTGGATGTCGGCTACCAATCCAGTGATGGGAATGCTCAAAAGGTTTCCTAGTTTTTGAAATGTGAGATGGACTCTTTTACCTCTGACAGAACTCACGATCCCACATCTCCTCTCAATAGATTGAAGTAGAACTCTTTGACAAGGGCAGGATAGGTGGGAACATCTAATGAGCAAACTTTATCCCAGCCTAACTCTTTAATTTGATTCCCAATTGAAAAGCCCTCGGATTCAAAGAATTCAAAATCGACTTTCCTACCCATTGTGATCACTCTCCCAGCTAATGTGTCTACCTGAGGAGAAGAAGGATTAGGATTGTCCGATTGGGTTGAAGATTCCTCGCTCGGAGATGGCTCGCACGGGTCGCCTCGCCGAACGTTTCCAGTCGTCACGGGTGCTCCAATCACAGATCCTCTCCTCTTAGGTGCCATTAAGATCCTTGGGAAGGTTTGAAATGAGTGGAATTTGAGTTGGGGAAGTTTTGAGAGAGTTTGGGAAGAGTTTGGTTGAGGATTGAAAAAGAACGAAATGACGAAGGTGTCGACTCTGCCCTAATAAAATCAATTTGGGACCCCCAGGTGTCGACTCCCGCAAAGTCGGGTGTCGACTCCAAATCGCTAACACAGTCAGCGCTCGAACTGGAGTCGGCTCCACTTATACGGGTGTCGGCTCCAAGGTCAGGGACCGAGAGCGATACAACAAGGTGTCGACTCCCCAAACTGAGGTGTCGACTCCACTGACAGTTTCAGAGAAAAATAACTGAGATTCAAACATCTGAAACTTGTCAAAATAGGTTCAATAAAATTTTAAAAAATCTTTGGAATATGAAGAATCAAATTGCTCAGAAGACTAGATAATTTATCCTTAAAATTATGAAAGAAATATTAAAAAATTAATAGAAATCTAGATAGTCATTCCTTAGAGTTTCAAGATCATTCCAAAGGGTCATAAATCCCTAATTCACCTCTAAGATAGCAAAATCTCTCTTCACTCAAGGGTTTTGTAAATATATCAGCTAATTGTTCTTCAGTATTAACATAATCAAGACAAATTTCATCATTAGCTACATGTTCTCTTATAAAGTGATATCTAATTTCAATGTGTTTTGTTCTTGAATGTTGAATTGGATTTTTAGTTAAATTAATTGCACTTGTGTTATCACATCTAATAGGAGTTTTATCAAGTGCTATGCCATAATCTTCAAGTTGTCTCTTAATCCAAAGGATTTGAGCACAGCAACTTCCAGCTGCAACATATTCTGCTTGATAATGCAACCGAATTTTGCTTTTTGCTAAACCAAGAGATTAAGTTACTTCCTAAAAATTGACATGCACCACTTGTACTTTTTCTATCTAGTTTACATCCAGCATAGTCAGAATCAGAATATGCAATCAAGTTTAGTGTTGAGTCTCTAGAATACCATAAACCTACATTTTTAGTTCACTTAAATATCTTAAGATTCTCTTTACAGCAATTAAGTGAGATTCTTTAGGTTCAGATTGAAATCTAGCACATAGACAAACAGCAAACATGATATCTGTCTACTAGCTGTTAAGTAAAGAAGAGATCCGATCATACCTCTATAATATTTTTGATCTACTTTCTTACCATCTTCATCTTTGTCCAATTTGCATGAAGGACTCATAGGTGTTCCAAGGGGTTTAATTGACTCCATTCCAAACTTCTTGAGAAGTTCTTTTGTGTATTTTGCTTGATTGATGAAAATCCCTTCTTTGCTTTGCTTGATTTGAAGTCCTAGGAAGAAATTGAGTTCTCCCATCATGCTCATTTCGAATTCACCCTGCATTAACTTAGCAAATTCTTGACACAAAAGATTGTTAGTAGCACCGAATACAATATCATCATATATTTGTACTACTAATAAATCCTTGTCTTTTCTTTTCAAAAATAGAGTTTTATCAACATTTCCTCTTGTAAAATCATTTTCAATTAGAAATTTACTTAATCTTTCATACCAAGCTCTAGGTGCTTGTTTTAAACCATATAGTGCTTTGTGCAATTTAAAACATGATTTAAAATTCATGATCTTCAAAACCAGGTTGTTCAACAAAAACTTCCTCATTTATAAATCCATTTAAAAATGCACTTTTAACATCCATTTGAAATAAATTGATATGCATATGACATGCAAATGCGAGTAATAATCTAATTGCTTCTAATCTAGCTACAGGTGCAAAAGTTTCATCAAAATCAATTCCTTCTTCTTGATTATATCCTTTTGCGACTAATCTAGCTTTGTTTCTAATTACTATGCCATTTTCATCTAATTTATTTCTAAATACCCATTTTGATCCTATAACAGAATGATCTTTAGGTCTATCTACTAGTGTCCAAACATTATTTCTAGTAAATTGATTTAATTCCTCTTGCATAGCTAACATCCAATAATTATCTTTTTCAGCCTCTTCAATAGTTTTAGGTTCAATTTGAGATACAAATGCAAGATGATTATTGATGTTTCTCATTGATGATCTAGTTCTTACTCCTTGAGATGGATCACCTATAATTAATTCTTTTGGATGACCATAGGCATATCTCCAATCTCTAGGAAGATCTACATCATTATGATTTGCATCAACAACATCAACACTAGGAGAATCATCATCTTTAGCTTCTTGTTCATAATTTGAAGATACATCTATATTCAATTTTTCAATGTCTCTTTCTAATATGTTCTATCTTCCTCATCATCAATTTTTCCTGAACTCGATGCTAAAGATTCATCAAAAATTACATGAATAGATTCTTCTACAATTAAGTTTCTCTTGTTAAACACTCTATAGGCTTTACTAGATGTTGAATATCCTAAAAAATGCCTTCATCAGATTTTGCATCAAATTTTCCTAGATTATCTTTACCATTATTATGAAAAACATTTGCAACCAAATGCATGAAAGTAACTTATGTTTGGTTTTCTATTGTTCCATAGTTCATAAGGAGTTTTCTTAATGATTGGCCTAATTAAAGCTCTATTAAGAATGTAACATGCGGTGTTTATAGCTTCCGCCCAAAAGTATTTTGGTAGGTTGCTTTCGCATAGCATGGTACGGGCCATGTCTTCTAAAGTTCTATTTTTTCTTTCTACAACTCCATTTTGTTGTGTGTTCTAGGTGCTGAAAAATTATGATGAATGTCATTTTCAATGCAAAAGTTTTCAAATAAATGATTTTCAAATTCAGTGCCATGATCACTTCTAAGAGACACTATGGTGTTGTTTTTCTCATTTGTGACCTTCTTAAAGAATTTCAAAAATAATGGAAAGGTCTCATCTTTATGAGCTAAAAACAATACCCAAGTGTATCTAGAATAATCATCTACAATCACAAGACCATATTTCTTTCCTCCTAGACTAGTGGTTCTAGTAGGTCCAAAAAGATCCATGTGAAGTAGTTCAAGTGGCCTAGAAGTGGAAACAATATTTTTAGTTTTGAAAGAGTTTCTAGTTTGTTTTCCAAATTGACATGCATCGCAAATTTTGCCATTTTCAAAATCTAATTGTGGAAGACCTTTTACTAAATCCATTTTAATTAATTTTGAAATTAGGTGTGTGCTTGCATGACCTAATCTACGATGCCATAACCAACCAATCTCATTCATATTAGCATTATTAGCAACTAAGCAATGATTACTAGTAGACAAATTGTCTAAATCAATCAAGTATACATTGCCATTTCTATTTCCAGTAAAAACAATGCTATCATCAATGGGATTAGAAACAGTGCAAATAGATGCTTCAAATGATACTTTAAAACCTTTATCACATAATTGACTAATACTAATTAAATTATGTTTTAAACCATTGACATATAAGACATTTTCAATATATGGGAGTTATTTGAATATTACCAAACCCCATGATTTGGCCTTTGCCATTGTCACCAAACGTAACAACTCCTCCTCTTTTGCTTTCAAGGGTGATGAATTGATCCTTGTCACCGTCATGTGTCTTGAGCAGCCACTATCGAGATACCACTTTCGCTTTGATTTTTTGGCCGCAAGACACTCCTGCAAAAATGATCAAGTCTTATATTTAGGTACCCAAGCCTTCTTGGGTCCTTCATGGTTAGTAGCATAAAAGATTGTTCCTTTGGGAACCCATATTTTCTTTCCTTTACTACTTAAATTTTTGTTACTGTTTCTTGCATTACATTCATAGGATTTGTGGCCTTTCTTGTTACAATAATGACATGTAACATCATCTTTATTTTGTTCTCTTCTAAAAAAGTTTTTGACAAACTTTTGTTTTATGTTAGGCCTATATCCTAATCCAGCCTTATCAAATATAGCTCTTTGATTACTCAATAATAAATTAAGTTTTTCAGAACTATATGTGAATTTATCAACAATATTCTTATATTTATCAACTTCCTTCTTTAGTCTATCATTTTTATTGGAAATTGATTCTCTCTCTTTTGTCAAATTATCATTTTCAGATTTCAGCATCTCAATCTCATGAGTAAGATTATCTTTTTCTTTAATGAGAATTGAGTTATCATTTTTCAAAAACTTATTTCTTTTTCAAAGCTTTAAAATCATCAACTAGTTCATTAAAAGCTTCAAACAATTCATCAAATGCAAAATCATCACAAGGGTTTTCAGAACTTACCTCGTTGTCGTCGTTCGTCATAAAGCAAATGTTTGCAACTTCTTTTTGATCTTCTCTGAAGAGGATTCATCGCTGTCACTCCAGGTTGCAACATAGGCTTTCTTCTTCTTCTTGTAGGCTTTCTTTAGTTGAGGACAATCATATCTAAAGTGCCCCGGTTTCTTACACTCATAGCAAATTAGGGGTCTTTCTCTTTGTCTTTGTCCTTCTCCTTTTCTTTTTCTTTTTCTCCTTCCATCTTAATTCCAGATTTTCTTTTACGAAAGGGTTTCCTTCTTCTCATGAATTTTTTGAACTTTCTAGCAAGAAGAGCTGTCTCATCATTATCATTGCAGCTCTCCTCACTTTCTGCAGCCTTAAGAGCTATAGTCTTCTTTTTAACTTCTTCCTCTATGTGCTGCTTCATGGTTAACTCATGAGTCATTAGTGATCCAAGTAGCTCCTCCAAAGGTAAAGTGTTGAGGTCCTTGGCTTCTTGGATGGCAGTCACCTTCGCTTCCCACGATCTTGGAAGTGACCTAAGAATTTTGCGAACAAGTTCAGAATTAGTATAAGTCTTACCAAGACTTTTCAGACCATTTACAATGTCAGTGAATCTAGTATACATGCATGCTATACTTTCAGTTTGTTCCATGCTAAATAATTCATACTTATGAACAAGAATATTTATCTTAGATTCTTTAACTTGATTTGTACCCTCATGGGTAACCTCTAATCTATCTCATATCTCTTTTGTGGAATTACATGTAGAGATACGATTAAATTCGTTAGCATCTAATGAACAATATAAAACATTCATGGCCTTAGCATTGAGCTGAGCCATTTTCCTATCATTCTCATTCCAATCCCTTTCGGGCTTAGGAACAATAGAACCATCAATTATGTGTGTGGGTGTGCTAGGTCCATTAATTATGACACTCCACAATTCATAATCTGAAGCTTGAATGAATATCCTCATTCTTGCTTTCCAATATGAATAGTTGGAACCATTAAACAAAGGAGGTCTATTTGTAGAATGACCTTCAGCAAATGAAAATCCAGCTTGAGCTGCCATTTGGATCTTTAGCTCTTGATCGTTGGATCAAATTCAAATGAGCACTTGCTCTGATACCAATTGTTGGCCCAGATGGCAACCCAAGAGGGGGTAAATTGGGTTCTAAAAAAAATTTACCCTTTTTAAAACTATTAACTTTGAAATAATTAAGTGCAGAATTTTCAATCACAAATGAAGAGATAGAGAGAGAGACAATTAAAGCACGGCAAACGCAATGATTTTATAGTGGTTCGGTGTATCCAACACCTACGTCCACTCCCAAGTTCCACTTGGGTCCACACTATAATCAACTAGATTACAGCCGAGTTGTTTTACAAGATCACAACTCAAAACTTGTTGTTTTTCGGGTGCACAATGAACCCAACTGTTTTTTGGCTCACCAGCACAAAACCCAAACTCAAGCTAATCTAGCTTGCCCCGAGGTATACTACCTCCACTAATTCAATCCCCCTGATTGAACTAACAAAAATAAGAAAGAATAATGTTTATATTAACAAATAGCTCCTCAAATGAGAAAATATTCAAAGTAAATGAGCAAGGTTAGAAAAGCCTGTTTGAAGTAGATTGGATTTGAGCTTTTCTTCTTTTCCTCTCTTCTCTTTGGAGATGTTGAATCAGGCCTCAGCTTTGATTCTTCACAGATGTTGCAGATGAGAAGTTGAAAATCACAGAAAAGAGCTTTTTCTTCTTTGGGAAATCCTCCAATTTTTCAAGTTGAATGCCTTGGATTTCTCTTTGAGCTTTTTGGAGTGGAAGGATTTGAACTTGGATACTTTTCTCTTTGATTTCAGGCTCAAGACTTCTCGGATTTTTGATTTGTATTCACTCCGTTTTTTCTGTTGTTTTTTCAAACGAGCTTTCTCCCCCTTTTTATAGATTTCCTTTAATCCATTTTTGGTGAGAAAACTAGCCGTTGGAATGTACCTGGAAAGTTTTTCCAAACAAAATATATCCGTTAGAAGTTAGGTGAAAAGAAAATATTACCGTTTGAGCTGATCTGGCATTTTAAAAATCCATTTCTGACAGGTTGGAGTCGGCTCCAACTTTTCAGGTGTCGGCTCCAAGTCGTGTATCCAAAAATAGAAAGTTCTGAGTTCGTCGAGGAGTCGGCTCCGAAAAAGTTAAGTGTCGGCTCGCCATGGTCAGGTGTCGACTCCAAAAGACTGTAAGTGTCGGCTCCAAGGTAATCAAAAATCATACGTTCTGTCCCATGTCGGAGTCGGCTCCAGACACTGTAAGTGTCGACTCCGAGACTCTGGTGTCGGCTCAAAACTCTGGGTGTCGCTCCATACCGTATCAAAAATCAGAAAGACATTTGATTGGCCATGGGGTCGGCTCCAGATTTCCTAGGTGTCGACTCCAGGTTCTGAATTTTGAAACTTACCTTTGGCACTTGATTCAAAATACGCTTCTAAATGCCTTTTGATTAAACAAATTTTTTAAGCCCTGAAACACTTGTTAAATTCATCAGTAACACAATAAATATACTCAATTCCTTTATTAATCATCAAAATCAATAATTGGGTCAACATCATGGTTTCTCTGATAACCTACATAAAAATAGAATGAGTTAATTGCTATGAATACTAATCACCAACTTGATATGGTAATTTTAAGATTTTTAATTAAGTTGATTTCTTCCACTATTTTATCAAGGTTAATAGCCCTCTCTATTAATCTTGAAAGATTGGCATTCAATTTTCTTAGTGGGCTAGGATCCTCATTCGAATTACCTTGACCTTGGCTTTGGCACAACAAATCTCGGTAAGCCAAATTTGGTAGATTATCATCAATCACATCTAATGTGACTCCTAGATCATTTAGGGGACATTGCCTTGTCAATCACATCCATATGTGATCACTCTAAAGTTTGCCTCTAGATTAGACTGACCCTAACTTTGGCCAATTATGCTAGCTAATCTAGTTAAGTCAACCCATTGTTCCACGATCAACTCCTCATAAGTACACTCGACCTCGGCTTTGGCACAACAAATCTCATGACCTAATAATTTTGTATCATGTGAACAATGGAAGGCTAATGACTTAATATTCATAGAGGGATTTAGCGCATATAGGTCCCATCATACATGTACAACATTTGTACTATGCTAGGTTACATATCCTATATGTAGATTTTAGATTAATCTTTATTAACCTAAAAATTCATAAGATCAAATCTTATGATTGGGATTCCTAATCAAATTAGGATCACTGATCACTATCTAATTTAGGAACCCTAATCATGTGACTAAATCAATTGTTACCATCCTGATTAACCTTATTGATCTAAACAATTAAGAGCTTTCCTTAACAATGGCCAGATTAGCTGATTAATGGGTCCTATTTAGCATACCCTTCGATTCCATTGAATGAATTTTTTCAGGCAGCGAACGGATCAATTAAAAACCATGATCACACTTTTCTTAGACACCAATGTAGATAAGCCTAATTGATTAGACCAATTTTGGGATCATAGGATCAAGCAATGATGTGGTTAATTCTAAGTTTCCTAAATCTTTATCATCTATTATATTTTATGATAAGTTAAGATAGTGATCTTGTTAGGGTATTATGATAAAAATTCTTAATTCAATTTTAAAATTTTAAATTTTAAATTTAAATTTTTTTATCATTTAATTCATGTTATAACACGTCGGTTTCACATCCCATGTAAATCCTAATGTCTCTAACAAACCCTAACTGATTCTTGTCATGATAAGATTTTGGATTCAAATTTAAAATTTAAAATTTTAAGATTCAAGTTCAAAATTCAAAATTTAAAATTTAATTTTAATTTAGATTTCAAATGATTACATTTAATCATAATCTTACATGATCAAAATTTTTAAAAATAATTTTTTTACGATTATTGTTCATTATCATATGAATATCAAATCTTAATCATATCAATAATCATGTTAAAATTAAATCTTAAACATGATTTCTAGGATTTCAGCACATAGTATCTATCATGCATAAATAATAATTGATATTTTAACATGACATAGATATGATTAAATCTAAATTAATTATTATTTATTATCATATAATAAACCTTTATATCTGATATCACATATCAAAGTACTTTATTTTAACATGATAATGAACATACATAAATCTAAATAATATTATTTATTATCAAATAATAAATATTTTAATTTTAGATTTATTATCAACATATAAAAATAATTCAGGATTTTAATCTTCATAATAAAGCATGATAAAAACTCATATTGTCATTTAGCTTGACTCAAGTATCCTATCAGATTAATAAATCTGTAGTCTAAGATGGCTCTGATACCACTTATTGGTAATTATGCATTAAAGAAATGAATCAAATTCATGAAAATATAGCGAAAGATAAAATACAAAATTTTTAAATGCCCAGGATCCTTAGGAACATATTCATTTAATCAAAAATAAAATCTAAAAATATTATATCTATTTATACCTGAGTCCTTTATCGATGTAGAAAAGGATGAAGCCGGTGAATCCTCTGCCACTAGCCATCCACGCATCCGGCCTCTAACGGTGATCTACACGAAGAAGAATGGATGAAGACCTTCAAGGTATGAAGATGACACTTAGAAAGAGAGGTGCTAGCGCCTCTTGAATCTTCTTCTAGAATTTTAAACCAGAAGATCTCCCGTAGGTTTAAAAGATCTAATCTTTTTCTACCATCTAAGAGAAGGAAGAGAAAATAAATATATTAATAGAGAGAGGGAGAGAAAGAGATGTCTTATCTCATGGAAACCTTAATCCAAGGGAGAGGAAGAGACTCCCCTTCTCATGGCATCCAAGGATCTACATGCCCCAAGCCTTGGGCATGAACGTGATCACGTCCATCTCATGGATATGATCCCATCTTCCACGTGGTCAAGCCCCATCCATCATCCATTTGTCAAAATCTTAGCCCTTGAAATTAAGAGTTAGTTATCTCATAACTACATGCCCTAATCTGGACGTGTTCACCATCCTACCGTAGAGATTCATCATGCCCAATCCCATGGGCATGAATCCTTCTTCACATGACTGAGATTTGCCATCCATACCCGAATAATCAGAGCTGTCCATCACATAGAACAAGCCAAATTTGGGTATCCAATTATTTGTTCATCATATGCGTAAATTATCTCTCCCTAAAATTCCTTTCTTTATAATGGATCATATCCATTATTATTTATCTCCTTTAAATTGGGTCTTACCCAATTATTTAATTGATCATCTTATCTAAATTAAATCTAATTTAATTTTAATTTTAATTTATCTAAAATTATCCTTTATGTGTGTGACCCATTAGGCCCTTTAACATGTTGGCAATAATCATGTCCTAATCACTGACCCTAGGATTGATTGGACAATACTTTGTCCAAGTCAATAACATGATTATAATCATAAAAGGCCTCTAGCAAAGCATCATGACCATCCAAGTGCTAAGGGTTTTGTTGACATGACCATCAATAACACCTGTCCATGAACGGTTACCATACAATTCAATCTAGTCGTCACATATCCTAGATCAGTCGTGGCATAAAAAGTATCAATCTTGTAACTGATCTTGTTTACTTGATCTCAGAAAAAAATTGACTCATATGAATTAGAACTTCAAAACCATTTCGAATTCTAACTCAACATTGCAAGAATTTAACAGTCAATTTAATCCATCAAGTAGCCATGGGATATAACCCTTTCTATCAAGGGAGATGAATCTTGTTTTGATCAAACACAACCTTTATGTATTTTATGTCATACCCAAATGACACCATATTTGCCATCCATGGCTAGAGCAATGTTTGTATATTATCAAAGCATAACATTCCATACATAAGATGCAATGAAGATCTCAAGTCAAAGAATCACTCGCACCACCGTCATTAGAGATCAACCATCAACACTATATAGAATATCCATATGGGATCTCTGTACGGGTCATCCAATGCATCGTTACAATAATGAGCATCCATAGACCTATCCAAGTTTTTCATTTTGAAATCAGCTGCTTATCCCAAGGGTAAGGATATGCAATGTGTGCCAATCTCACATGTTCGATGGTGTCCAGTCCCATCTATACATCGACTAGAGAAATTTAAAGAATCGAACCATAACATGTAATTTGGATCTCACAATTTATAATCTCTATTACAAATTTCATATGCATGGTTCACATTCTTTTGAACTTTATCTCATAGACAAATATATTAAATATATAATAAAAGACATCTGGATAGATAAAGAAACCATTTTATTTGATTTGTATTCATAAAATATATATATAGCATTCAATCCGATTGGATCTAGGGCATACACTAACACTTTGTTAAGGATGAAGACTGTTGAAGCCGGTAAACGATTTACCACTAGACGTTCATGTGTCCGGCCTCTAATAATGATCCACAGAGATCTTTGGATATATAATGTCCTCCCATAATTGGATGATGACCTTCTAGCGAGGAGTGCTAGTGCCTCTTTTTTTCTTCAATTGATTTTTTAAATCAAGAGAGAGAATAATTTCTTAATCAAGATCAAATCTTGATCAATCAAGAGAGGAAAGATTTCTTGATCAAGATCAAATCTTGATCTATCAATGAAAATAATTTTTTGATCAAGAACAAATCTTAGTCAATCAAGAGAGAAAAGAATAACTTTCTTCAACCCACCCAAGAGAGTATGAGTTAATGAGAGAGAGAGCTTTCAACCCATTCAAGAGAGAAAGAAACATCTTAGAGAGAGAAAGGATATTTAGAGAGAGAAAGTAGGGTCTGAGCATCCAAGAGAGAGAGAAGGAGGAGTTAAGCATATGCTTCCAAGGGGGCGTCTCTCTCCTTTTATACATGAAGAGAAGGTTGTGTGGTTCCATAAAAAGAGGATTTTGTTTCAACCACCTAACCATGCAACCATATTAGGTTGATAACAAAATATCCAAATAAATCTAAGATATTTGTTATCATGATCATGTTAAGATTATAACCACAAAACTGCATTCCTAAAAAAAAAAAAATTGTTATCCATGAAACCAATGTTTCAACCTTGGATTTGGCTTCATGATGACGCTTCAAATCATGGGTGTTTCCTCCTACATGATGTGGAGATGGGACATGCCCATTACATGGGCATGGATCCATCCTTCACGTGGCACGATCTCAGCCCTCGGTTCAATTGGGTTTTCACGAGTTAAATCATGCCATCATATGGACTCAATTAAATACCACATTATTAATCCAATTAATCTAAGCCATCTATCACATGGATCAAGCCTAATTGGGTATCCAATTAATGGATTTTATATGTACATCACATGTACAAAAGGTCTCTCCCTTGAACATAAAATTCTTTCCTCTATGATAAATCCTATTCATCAATTTCATGTTCTGTCATTAAGATTGAGTCAAATCTAATCCTAATTAATTGGTCAACGAATCTAAATTAAGTCCAACTTAATTCCCATTTTAACTTCATCAAAATCTTCTTAATGCGTGTGACCCATTAGGTCCCTTGACACGTTGGCAATAATCATGTCCCGAATTTTGACCATAAGGATGACCTGGTCAACACTTTGCCCAAGTTAATTCTTTGATCAAATCAACTCCTTGATCAAATCAAAGAATTCATGATTATAGATCATGAGCATCCTCTAGCAAAGCATCATAACCACCCAAGTGTTAAGGGTTTTGTTGACATGGTCATCAACACCTGTCCATGAATGGTTACTGTACGATTCAATCCCTTCATCACATATCTCAGATCAATCAGTGCTATGAAATGTGTCAGCCCTATAATTGATCTTTCTTTACTTGATCTCAAAAAAATTGACTCACATGAATTGAAACTTCAAAACCATTACAAATTCCAACTCAACCTTGCAAGGATTTAATAGTCAATTCTATCAATCAAGTGGCCATGGGATATAACCCTTTCTATCAAGGAAAACAAATCGATCTTGATCAAACACCACCTTCATATGCTTCATGTTATACCCAACCGATACTATATTTACCGTCCATGGCTAGAGCAACGTTTGCATATCGTCAAAGCATGACATTCCACACATGAGATGCAATGAAGATCTCAAATCAAAGGATCACCCACATCACCATCATCAGAGATCAACCATCGATACTATATAGAATATCATATGGAATCTTTGTGCGGGTCATCCAATACATCGTTACAATAATGAGCATCCACACACCTATCCAAGTATCTTTATACTTAGCTTGCGAGATCAGCTGCTCACCATAAGGGTAAAGATATGTAATATGTGCTAGTCTTAACGGCATTCGATAGTACCCAATCTTGTCTACGCATCGATTAGAAAAATTTAAAGAATTGAACCATAATGTGCAATTTTGGATCTCATAATTTATAATCTCTATTATAAGTTCCATATGCACAGTTCACATTCTTTTGGACTTTATCTCACAGGTAAAATGTATCTAATATATATAAGAATTATATCTGGATAGATAAAGAAATCAATAAATTTAATTTGCATTCATAATGAAATATGTACAAATTAGCATCTAATTCAATTGGATACAGGGCACACACTAACAGCATGGGCATCGATTTGGGACATAGACATGAGACAATATGGGCTACAATGTACAATAAAACCTGAAAAATGAAATAAGATGCAATATGATATAATTTTAAACCTCAAAAGTTGGGATATCTCGCACACATATCCAGATGCATTTGACAAGAATCAATATCCGATATGTATGTGAAGTGGACATGATGTGCTTTTTAAGTATTTGTACTTCCTAGCATTTTCTTTGACTCTTCTTTCTACGTGTAGCCTATTTAATTGCATTATTAGTTCTCTTAACACATGAGCTCATGTACTAAGTAACGTGTGTAGTTTTACAAATTGAACCTCTAAAGATATCTCTCTGTGCACCTTTTTTTCCCTCAAATGTGATTGATCTACCCATGAGATGAGACATGATACCATATCGTATATGTTGTGCCAGCAAATTTTTCATGACCTGAGTCATGCCTCTTCATGCCTTGTTGAACCAGCCCACCGGATGATGATGATACGAGCGGGCTAATATCTCTTTTGGTTGCCACAAGTCTTCGCTGCTTTGCACCTGTTGTGCATACTTCATGCTACAAAACATCCCATCAGCTGTCCTTATTCCACCGCTTCAAAGTGGAGATACTTTATCATAGCATTTCTTAAGGACTAGCTAGTAATTTTTAAGTACCATGTCATGAGTCTATCATGGCTTTTTCCTTGGAGCATACCTGAAGCTTTAAAGACTAGGACGAAATCTAAATTGTGGTTATGGAACAATGTCAGTTTGAAACTCAATTTCAGACTTTTCAGATGATCGAATTCCTTTGCATGTAATGTTATTGAAAAAATAATTTGGAAAACTTAACAATTTGACCTGTTTGAGGTATCAAATTCTCTTCTGCCCCTATCCTTGGCTAGATAGAATCTTTAACATATCATAATGAAGGGATACGTGATGGATAGGCTGCTCTTTGTTTCTTGGACTCGCCCTTAATGCTTAAGTTCTGTTGTTTCCATTGGTTTTGTAGTTTCTATTGTAACCTTGACAATATGGTTATGCATAAATGCAACAGTTTTTTATTAAAAAGGTTACAAATGTAACATCATGTTCTTATATTATTAAAGACTCGAAACATTTGTTTCTGTCATATTTTTATGGAAAGAGGATTTAGAAAGGTGCACCGAGATAAAACTCAGTATGAATGCATAAATCCTGTGGCACATTTATATGTTAGCTTTGGTAGGTATTGATGTTTAGGGTACACAATTTTTAGATGATTTTTTGGGTTTTCTTAAATAAATGAATTGGATAGATGCATTTCCAATATTTCCCTTTTTGTTTTCTTGCCTCAATTTATTTTCTAAAGACCTCAATATTGTATTGTAAAATATCATCAGAAAATTAATTATGGACAACATTTATTATAATTTCTTAATGACTTGTATTATTTTGTATACATGCAACAAAATATTCTATCATTAGCTTAAGAAATGGGATATTATTTCCTTTATATAGAATAAATGTTATTAAAAAAACCTTTAACATTCTTAATTGATGTATTAGCTATTTTAACGAATCTTTTATGTCTCTATTTCCTTGCTTTGCATATGAAGAATATAGTGCTATTTAATTTCATGATTCATTATCTTTTTTTTTATTTTTGAAGAGAAAGAAATAAATTGATTGCACACAGAACCAACAACTATGAAGAGTTACAAAAGTTTTATGCTAAAAAAGAAAAAGGAACAGCTCATGAGTTTAAGAGTTAAGTGAGCTTCTTTTTTTATGTCACAATGTGTAAGTTTTAATAAGTCAGTTTTGGCTATGGGGGGCAACTTTGGTAAGTAAGTTTCAGCATGAGCAATTTGATGGTTTTGTCTACACTTATGAAAATTTTTACCAAAGAATAATTAAATATTTTAACTTACACTAATAAATAATTAAATGAAACTAGAAATATACTAGATATCATTTTAGGGTACATCATGCTATTTGAGTGCAGACTTTCAGTTGTTTTATACTGAAAATACTTTTAAATGTTGTAGATATTAATATATAAAAATGGCATGCTTTCAAAATGCAGTGTATAGTCTAGTTTGATGAACATGCATTAATCTTATTACCTATGAGAGTATGAACTCGCAAAATATGAAATTTTTGACCTACATAAAAAAAAAAAAAAAATACATTTTATATTCTTCATTTATTTTAGGTAATTAAGATATATTATTCATAAAGAATAAGAGATTGATGATGTTGTCCATACGATTAAAATAAGTCAGATGAAATGAAGAAGTGCAACTAAAACATTATGTAATTATAGAGTACCTATCGAGTAAAGAAAAGTTTTATAAAACAGGCATAAGACTAACTATGCTTTCTAGTATACAATGTTGGGTAGTTAAAAAATATATATATATAAATGTGGGGAAATGAGAATGTTAAGAATGTGTGGTAATACAAGAAAAAATAAAAAATAAAGTCATTCCAGAAAAGCTAGAGATAGCTCCAATCAATGATAAATTAAAAGAAGGATGACTTAGATTGTTTGAATATGTGCAATATATGCCTAAAGATGCACCTATGCGAAGGAGTGACTTGATACAACATGTAAAAGAGAAAAGATAAAAGAAAAAAGAAGACCAAAAATCACATGGGAGAAAATAATAAAAAAAGACTTAAAATCTTTGTGTCTGACCAAAGATATAACTCAAAACAAAGCTGAATGAAAAACAAAATTCATATAGTCTATCCAAACTAGTTTGAGATTAAGTCTTTGTTATTGTTGTTGTTGTTGTATTATATTTTTCATTAAAAAAATGAAGACTTGTATTTAAAAGTCTCATGATAGGTCGATAAGGTTTGCCTATAAAAATGTCTATTTTATGAGTGTACTTTATGAGTTATCTAGGTTATGGATCAAGACTTAAAGTTAATTTTTTTGAATTTTGAGCCTTGATAAAGGAGATCTAAACCCAAATCTTTCAAATATGTGTCAATCTTGTGAACCTATTTTGAGTGATTGAATCTACTTCATAGATGCCACTTTGCTTTCCACTCAAAAATCTTCTAATTGTGTTACCTAGATGAGAACATCTAGATCCAAAATTCTAGATTGGATTTATGTTTAAATTGCATATACATAAGATGCTTGGAAACTTAAATGGTTTTGTAGTTGTCACTTATAATGATTGGTGAAGAGTTCAACTCTTATGACAGTAAGTTTGACTCTTTGTTTTCATGTTAGATGTAAGTATGTTTTCTTCCTTATGGTTAGCCATAAATGTTGGTACTAAAATAACTTTACAAAATATAATTCACTTATATCATTAAGTTTATTAGGAAGTATGAATAAGAAACATGCATACTAAAAGACCTTGGCAAACAACATTTTCTTTTTGTGTTTAAACAAACCATATTAAAAATTTAGGTTTTTAGTTTAGTCAAATTTGTAATATAGCTCATCTATCTTTTTATATCCTTTTTTCTTTCTTGCTAAGTGAGACTTGATTACTTGTTTGAATCCTATTCATATCTATGTTGCATGACTCCTAAATCATATTGTTCCTCTAAAACCTAGAAAACTTTATCTTTCACTTGAATTTCTTAGAGTCAAATATTGATGCTTCCAATTTTCTTAAACTAGCTACATGCCTATGCATTGCATGGAAAAAGGTTTCTAAAGAATAAAAAAGGGATTATGTTATGAGAATATTATAATATGTAACATCAATAAAAAATGTTCTTTGCTAAAAAATATCAATAATATACAAATATCATAGATTCATAGATAGTGTCCTCGCTACAAATTATCAATAATATGCAACTCCTCTTAACCCCCACAAAGAGTTAAAATGTGAAGGAAAAGTTATAGGATATAGCATGCAATCAGATCCAAACCTTTTCATAAATAAACTCATGCCATCTGAGCATTCTATTTCCAGCATACTTATCTATTACAGCCCCGTAATACTAATAATTTGTCAAGAACTCTAAATCCCTCTTCCTAGAAGAATTCTAAATCCCACTGGCCTTAGTTACTATTGTGTTGAGAATAATGATTCCTAAAAAAACTTTAAATCCCTCATCATGCCTGATTCCTAGAAGGCAACTGTCTTGCTTGCCTTTGGCAGGACATATTCAAATACCTGAACCCCATTAGAAAGAATATAAACCTAACATGTGTATTGTTATATAGCACAAAATCAGAACTATATAATTTTGATTTTGCTGTCGTTGGTTTGCAAGGAAGAAGATAGAAAAGTATTTGACAGAAAAAAGAAAGGAAGAGAGTTTTGTATCTGAGCACGCCATAATTTATTCACTGTATTACTTTTTATATAGAGCTGAAACATAATAGAAAGTATATAAAAAAACTAATTCAGAATCATCTCTAACATATTCCTAATATTAAGGTTTGATTTTTGATATCAAGCCATAACAGAAATATGCAACAAAAAAATCCTAAAGATTTGGTTGTTGACCATTATATCCTAAAGATCTGATTGTTGATCGATTATATCCTAAAGATATGGTTGTTGACCAATTATTTTGTCATAATTTTTGTAACCTAAGGCAATTTTCAACACTCCTTCTTTCCTTAGTAATTGTAAAAGCTTAATTGGTTTCTTAGAATTTCAAATCTAACTTTTGTTAGAGCCTTGGTTAGGGCATCTGCAATCTAATCCTTTGTCTTGCAATACAGCAGCTTAATTTTTTCATTCTTTTGTTCTTCTCTTAAGTGATATAATTTGATCTTGAAATGCTTGGTTTTACCATGAAAAATAAGATCATTCGCAATTGCAATTGCAGCTTGGTTATCCACATATATCTGTGTTGGCTCATTTTGCTTCATATGTAAATCAGCAAGTATTTTCCTAATCCAAACTACTTGATTTACTATGGCATTGGCTGCTACATATTCAGCTTCTACTATACTTTAAGCTACCATATCTTGCTTCCTTAAGGACACGTAAATATTCCTGACCCAAAGCTAAAATAGTAACCTATTGTACTTCTCATATCATCTACTGAACCTGCTCAATCGCTATCAGAATAACCCTGAAGCTTAAAATTTTGACAGTAAGAATATTTAATACCATAATTTGTTGCACCCTTAATATATCTTACAATCCTTTTGGCAGCTTGAAAGTGCACTTCATGGGTACAATGAATGAATCTTGAGAGCAAACTTACTGAAAACATTATGTCTGGTCTGATAGCTATAAGATACATCAAGCACCCAATCAGGTTTCTATATTGACTTTCATCAATGTTTTTTGCTCCATCATCCTGAATTTTTCTTTTGGTTCATAGGTGTGGTGGGTGCTTTTACATTCTTCTATATGTAATTTCTTAAGTATTTTCTTTGCATACTTGTTTTAGCTTATGAAAACTTCATCTGAATCCTGCTTCACTTTCATACCCAAAAAGTAGGACATCAAACCAATATTTGTCATCACAAATTCTTTGAGCATTTTAGCTTTAAAATATTCTATCAATTTCTCGTTGCTATCTGTTACAAGCAAATCATCAACATAAATAGAAAATATAATTAAGTTAGCATCTGTTCCTTTTACATACAGTAGCTTCACTTGAAATTTTAATAAATCCAAGATTTTGAAGATATTCATTAATCCTGCTGTACCGGGCCCTAGGGGCCTGTTTAAGGCCATATAAGGCATTCTTCAGCAAGTAGACCTTCTCCTCCTATCCCTTAATTTGGAAATCCTTGGGCTGCTTTACACAAATCTCCTCTTAAAGATAACTATTTAAGAAAGCTGAATTTACATCTAACTGATAAATCTTTCATCCTTTTTGAGCTGCCAAGGCTAGCAACATCGAATTGTACCTAAGCATGCTACTGAAGCAAAAGTCTCTAAAAAATCCATATCAAATACTTGACATATCCTTTACAACCAATCTAGCTTTATATTTATTTATAGAATCATTGCATTAAGTTTAGTTCTATAAACCCATTTTACTCCAATGATTTTTCTGTGGAGAGGTCTATCTTATACAAACACCCAAATATCGTTCTTTTTTATCGTTTTGAGCTCCTCTTTCATTGCTTAAATCCACTTGTTATCTTTCTTAGCCTCTTCAAATTCTATAGGCTCAAAATTAGCAACATTGCTTCTAGCATAAATATCATAAGGACTTTGTACCTCTTACTAGAACATTATCTATGTCATCATCAAAATATTCAGAAATCTCTAGCAACTACTTCTTTATTGACTCATCCCAATTCCATTTTCTATCCTCCATAAACTTGATATCTTTGCTTACATGAACTTTTTCATTTTGAGGTTGAAAAATTCTGTAAGCCTTGGAGGAGTTGCTATATTCAATGAAGACTCTTGGTTCTGCCTTCTTATCAAGTTTGTCTCTTTTACTTGTGGCACATAAGAAAAACATACAACCAAAAGTTTTTAGATTTGTAAATTAGGTTTATAACCAAATCAAGCTTCAAATAGAATTTTGTTTTGCAAAGCTCTGGTTGGCAACCTATTTAACAAAAAAAATAACAGTGTTTGCAGCTTCTGCCTATATTTTCTTTAGTAAATCTTTCTCATATAGCATACACCTTGTCATCTCCATAATAGTTTGATTTTTTCTTTCACTTACTCCATTCTATTGTGGGGTGCAAGGTGCTGTAAGTTGTGCTCAATACCAGCTTCTTCATAAACTTATCAAATACTTTATTTATGTATTTCATCCCATTTTAGATCTTATCTTTTGCATCCTACAACCACTTTGATTCTCCACCAATGCTTTATATTTTCAGAAATATATTAGCAACCTCATATTTAGATTTAAGAAAATAAATCCAGCAAAATCTGGTATAATCATTGATAAATACAATGTAGTACTTACTACCATTTAAAGATGATATTTTTTGAGATCCTTCAATATCTGTGTGTACTAGTTGCAGCTTGTGTGTTGCTCTCCATGTTGTTTGAGGAAAGAATTTTCTAACTTGCTTGCCATATTGATAAGCCACGTAATCTACCAATTTTTCTTCTAGCAATGGCACACCTTTTATCAGGTCATATTTTTGCATATATAGAAGTCCAACATAATAAAAATGCTCGAGCCTTTTATGCCATAATTCTGCATCACTTATTATGCTAAAAAATACTATTTGCTCCTTCTCCATTAGATTTAGAGCAAAGCTTTTTGCTCTTATTTTTACTTTGAATACATCTCTTTCTTTAGCATCTTTGGTCAAGCACCAATTATCTTCAAATATGACTTTGAAGCCTTTTTTAACTGGCTATCCAACACTAAGCAAATTTTAAGCAATATCAAGCACATAAAGAACATCAGTAATGTACCTTAAACCTACCATGCTTTCTATAGCCATAGTTCCTTTACCCTTTATGGGTATAAATTTAACATTTTCAACTTTTACTTTGAAAATATTAGTTTTATTCAGCTTTGTAAATAGCTCTCACTCATTGATCAAGGATTTGTGCAACCGCTATCAATTAACTAGGAATCACTAGAGCTATTGATGCGGGACATGCAATGGGATTTTAACTTAAGAAATTAGCAAACTAAATTGAGGAATGACTCTTTCAAATTCACACATAAGAAAAATAATTAAAATATAGGAGACTACTAGATAAAAGTTGTATTATCTGCAATATAGTTTCCTTCAATCAAAGTAGAAAGAACCTAATGGTTAAGAAACCATTCTAACTAGGACATATACCTTCAAACAATCAGAACTAGAAGTTAAGGAAGAATTTTTTTAACAACAATGAATTCTCACTCTTATGATGAAGGTCTAATTTAGCCTTCCAAAGATTGACGGTTGGACTTGAAGACTATCACTCCTTGGAAAGAAGACTTCTAAGTAGATGATTCAAAAGCAAGGAAACCTTCTCTTCACCTTGAAATTAAGAAGAATCTTACGGATGCCTAGATGGAGGGTTAAAGTCTGGATGATGGTTGGTGCCTGGATGATGGTTGCTTCTTGGATGGATTGGCGTCTAGAAAAAAAAAAAGATAGTAGCTTGGATGATGGTTGGTTGGGCCTTACACTCTCTTCCTTATGGAGTGACAAATGCACAAGCAAATGGAAGAAGACAAAAATTTTCATTCATTCATCATAATCCCTTATTACAAGAGGGCTTGGGTATTTATAGACTTTCCTAGCCTTTTTTAAATTAAAAGTGGGCGCCAAGAATTTTGAATTTTAAAATTTGAATGGTAGAAAAAAAATATGATTGAATTTTCATGGATCAAAAGGGGGCGTCATTAAGAAAGTTTGGCCTTTTTTTGGATGGTTCAAAAAAGAGAGAGCGCTCAAATGGAGGGTGATGTAGTTTTCTTCTAAGCATAGGGCGCCCAAATGGAGGGTGAGGTGGTTTCCATTTAGGCATAGGGTGCCCAAATAAGGGTGAAGTAGTTTTCATTTAGGCATAGGGCACCTAAAATAAAAGGTAAAGTTGTTTGCTTCATTCAATCTCCAAGCTTCATTGTCCTAATTTAAACCCTTCTTGATCCAACTTACAAGACTCAACTAGTTACCAAACCAAATTGAACTAAAATTAATCGAGTTGAACTCAACAGACTCAATTGAATATAACAAGACTAAATTAAAAATAGACTTGACTTGACTTAAATTAAATACAGAACATAAAGTGGCTCAAGACCAAAATACATTATCAGAACCCAAAACTTAAGTATCTGAAATCTATAATGAGTGTGGATTAGGTTGAATTGCATGCATTCTCTTTCTGATCCTGGTGCCCGCACTAATTCTCCTAGGGTGGGAAGGACTCAACCGTATCGAGTATGGGCCATCTGACTTTGGTAGTGTTCTAATAAGTTTGGATTGATCTTTTGCAGATCCTCTCGAGTGATCCATGAGTCTTCAGATTTTGGTCAACCTTGTCAATGAACCAAATAGCGTTGATAGTCTTTGTTCGTGTAGTGATAGTCTTATCATCCAGAATTCACTCAATCCTATCTCGCCATTCTGGTAATGTGGCTGGTGGACACTCAGAGGTAGGTTCACTCTCAAAAATGGGATCAAGTCTAAAAGGCTCACTGGTATCATTGTTGGTTCCTTATACTCTATCAGGTCTGAGATATTAAAAGTTGAACAGATATCTAAGTCAGATGGTAACTCAAGCACATAAGCATTAGATCCAATTTTCTTTATTATTTTGAAAGAACCTGCACGCAAGCATGTAACTTTTTCATGGTTCCAGATGGAAACTATTCAGGTTTAAGCCTAATCATTACATAGTCTTCTTCATAAAATTCTTTGACTCTCTTACGAGAATTAGCCATATGTTTGTAGGTTTCATTGCCCAAATTAATTTTCTTACTAATTTCTTTGTGCAATTCTCTAACATGTTGTGCCTATGATTCTGCAGACTCAAAAACTTGTGCATGCATGGGTAAAGGAATAAGGTCTATGGGCTTCCTTAGTTTGTATCCATGGATTCCTTCATGGTCAATATCCAAATGGGTGATCCTTCATTGATCTTTTCTAGATCC
This sequence comes from Calamus simplicifolius, assembly GCA_900491605.1. NCBI lineage: Eukaryota > Viridiplantae > Streptophyta > Magnoliopsida > Arecales > Arecaceae > Calamus > Calamus simplicifolius. The sequence continues at coordinate 14,349 of UESW01003353.1, read as the reverse complement.
TTAGCATTGATTAAGTGTAATCCTACTTCCTTTTCTCTTAGATTACTAGATCCACTCTTCTAATTATCCTTATTTGGTGATGAGTTTATAACTATCTTCTTTCTTGGAAGGTGAATAAACAAGAATTGGATCAGCCATACAGCATCATGGTCATACAACCAATGTCTACCTAAAATGATACTGCTAACTTCCATAGGAAGATCATCGTACCAAACTTTTTTTGATAGGATTGGATTTGAATCAGAACATGACATTTTAACTTAATGAGTATGGAAGTCGAATCTATCCATGACACCTTATAGGGATTGGGATGAGAAACAGTAGTCAAGCCTAGATTCTTAATGGCCTTAGTTGAAATGGCATTAACATGGCTTCTGTTATCTATAATGATCTTATAAACATTTTGTTGGCCCAATGGCAATCCAAAAGGGAGGGTGAATTGGGTTTTTTTTTAAAATTTAACAATTAAAGCTTAAAACCTATTTCACAAGGATTAAGTGCACTAGTGAAGTGATGCAATAATGTAAAGCACAATAAGAGAGAGAGAGAGAGATAATCACGACAAACACAAGATATTTATAGTGGTTCGGTGTATCCCACACCTACATCCACTCCCAAGCAACTCTTGGGTCCACACTATAATCCCCTGATTACAGTTGAGTTATTTTACAAGCTCACAACTCCAACTTGTTGTTTTACATGGGATCACAACGAACCCAGCCGGTTTTCATAGGTTCACCAGCACAAAACCTTAACCCAAGCTAAACTAGCTTGTCTCCGAGGTAAACTACCTCAACTAATTCAATCCCCCTGATTGAATTAGCAAACAACAATTCAAAATAAAGTTTACAACAATTAACAGCTCCTTAAATGAGCAAAAATGCAATGTAAATAAAACAAGACTAGAAAAGCCTGTTTGAAGCGATTTGAGGTTGGGCTTTTTTTTTTTCTTTTTTCCTTTCTTCTGAATGAGCTAACTAGATTTGAACTCTGAATCTTGAATGAGGCTCGTTGAAGAAAAGTTGAAGATTTAGGGCTCTAGCTCCTCTTCTTCAAATCGGATGAAATCCTTTGGATTTTGATCTTTGAAGGCTTTGGATTTCTCTTCTATCTCTCAATAACAATTGGCCTTAAGCACAGAGATTTTCCTCTTGAAAACTAGATGATTTCTCTCTTTCTATTTTGGTTTTCTTTTCTCTATTTTTTTCTCTATTTTTGAACGGACGAATCCCCCTTTTTTATAGACTTTCAATCCGAGATTAGGTGAGAAATAGCTTGAAATGTACCTTGGATGATTTTCCATGCAAGAAAATGTATCCGTTGAAGAGTAGGTGAGAAAATATATCCGTCGAGCTGATCTGGCACTTTTGAAAATCATCCTTGACAGGTTGGAGTCGGCTCCAACTTTTCATGTGTGGCTCCAAATCGTTTTCCCAAAATAGCAAAAAATAATCCATCGTGGAGTCGGCTCCGACTTTACGAAGTGTCGACTCACCGCTGACTGGAGTCGGCTCCCAAAATCTGATGTGTCGGCTCCAAGAATTGCTCTGAAAACATAGTCTATGTAACTCAGGTTAGAGTCGGCTCTCGAAATCCATGTGTCGGCTCCGAAACTTTAGGTGTCGGCTCCGAAACTCTAGGTGTCAACTCCGAACTTTGCCAAAATATTGAACTGATCTAATACGCTCTGGAGTCGGCTCGAGTGGTTCTAGGTGTCGGCTCTAAGTTCTGAACTTAAATAAATTCCATTGAAATTCAATTCAAAACTGATTTCTAAGTACCATTTGGATAAATAACCGATCTTAATTCCTGAAACACTTATCAAATCTATCAGAAACACAGGGAATATACTCATGGCTTTTGTTAATCATCAAAATCAATAATTGGGTAAATAATTTCTCAATAATTTTTTCAACAATCTCCTCCTTTTTGATGATGACAAAAACATTGAGTATATGCATAATTGTCAAAATATTTGCATTTAAGGTTAAGCTCCCCTTAATGAGGTAGCTCCCCCTATGTGTGTGCATATGTTAAGTTCATTGAAACTTTTATGCATATCTTAATGCCATTTGTTATTATTATCATTTAACATGCATATTCAAGTAAGTGCCATTTTCTTATAGCTTAATATCCTTTCCCCCTTTGCATGCATATACATAATGCATATACGTAAACAACCTTTCTCCCTTTTTTGTAATCAACAAAAGGTTTAGAAGGTGCATTAAGGCTTAAATTAACATCAAATGCCAGAATTAAGAAATTTATTCATTAAAATTCAATGCTTCAAAGATCAAATATGATATTCATTAAGTATCAAAATGTTCATTACATAATTGCTTCATTACATCATTCAACTATAACAAACTATCAAAATGCAGACTGAACATTATTTCAACAAAACATCAAACTGAATATCATTTAATTACATCAAAAGTGTAAGTTAAACATCAAAAACTAATAACATCAAAAAGTATCAAAATCTAAGAAAATCTAAGAAGTCTCTTAAGTTCTTCTAAAATCTTCTCCATTCCATTCTTTTGTATCTTCATAAAATCATTTAATAACTTCTCTACCAAAGATGCTGCCACAGTTACTTTCTCTTGTAACTCCACATTACACTTTGAATATGTATCAGAATCTCCTCCAATGTCCTGATCTTCTCAAAGATTTGCATTAAATCACATTTCAAGGCCTCAGAAGAAGTTTCAAAAGATGATTCAATTCTGCTTACTTTATCTTCCAAGGAGTAATACATCTCCCTTAAGCTCAAAAGTCTACTATCCAGTTCAATCTTCATTTCTTCTTTATGACAAGCAAGGAGTTCTTTTAACTGTACCAACTGAGCATCAGAAAAACCAGAAGTAGAAACAGATGCAATACAGGTGGAGGTGGTGATGGTCTACTGGGCTCAGGTGAAGGATGCCTCACAGATGGGCCAGCCTCTGATGGTGCAGCAGCTCCAATATCAGCTGCCCTGTCCTCTAGGTGTCCCTTCCTTTCCCCATTGCCATCCACCTTCATGAACCCCATACGATGCACAGTACTAAACTATAATAGTCAGTGTGCCTTAAGTTCTTCATGGGTTCACTGTCTGAAATAACTACACCCTAGTTATGAAAAGCTAAAGTCAAAACCATGCCGTAAGGCAAAGTAGATCTCTTTTTGTTGCCAGCTTCAGCCATATACCATATCATCATACCAGCTAATTGATTGGCTGACTTGTTAGAACACTGTCCATGATAACAATGTCTCGCTCCGAGACGTACTCAAATCTGCGGTCTTTGGGAATAAAATCGACCACAAATATTATGCAATAATCTTAGCTCTAGGGGCAACTTGTTTGCCCTAACCTCTTCAAATTCTGTAACATCCCTTCCTAGCATTCTTGATAATGCTCCTGATCTATTACTATGGGAATTTGCAATTAGTTCAATAATAGGAATTTCTAAAAGGTTTCCAAGAATCTCCAAAGTCAAATGTATTCTTTTTCCTCTAACAAAACTTATAAGACCTCTATCTCCTCTCGACAAATTATGGTAAAACTCTTTAACTAAGGCGGGGTAAGTTGGAACGTCAAGAGAGAAAACCTTCTCCCAACCTAATTCCTTTAATTGTTGCCCAATGACCTCGGCCTAAAGAATGAAAATTGACTTTCCTACCCATAGTGATCACACGGCCGCAAGGGTGTCGATTTGAGATGAAGAAGGGCTTGGAACGGTGCTTGGTGTCAAACGGATGAGGTAGAGGATGAACTCGGAGAGGGTTGTCGCGCCGGATGCCTCACCGTCCATTTCCCAGTCATCACGCTCCACGAAACAAGGATCCCCTACGTTTGGGTGCCATTGAGTGTAGGGAATGGTTAATTTGAGAAACCTTGGGTTTTGGGAAGAGTTGGGAAGGATTTGGAAGAGATTGGAAAGGTTAGGAGTCGAATAGAAAATAGGAAAGGTGTCGACTCTGCCCTAAATAAGTCAACCTGGGACCACTTGGAGTCGACTCACGCAAAGCGAGTGTCGGCTCCAGGTCGCTAACACAGTCAGCGCCCGAAGTGGAGTCACTCTGGAAAGGCAGGTGTCGGCTCCAAAATTATAGACAAAACTGGAGTCGACTCCATAACAGAGGTGTCGGCTCCAAGACAGTTTCAGTGAAAAAATAAGAGTTTCAAAGAATTTGAAACTTGTCCAAATGTTATCAAATTTTGGATAAATCAACTTTGGAATGTGATGAATCAAGGGGTTCAAATATCTAGATAATTATCCTTAAAATCATAAGAGAATTTTTAAAAAATGATTGAGTCTAGATAATCATTCCTAGGAAATTTAAAATTCATTCCAATGGATCACAGACTCCTAATTCTCCTCTAAGATAACAAAATCTCTCTTCACTTAGGGGTTTGTAAAAATGTCAGCTAATTGTTCATCAGTACAAACATAAGACAAATGTCATTATTAGCTACATGTTCTCTAATAAAATGATATCTAATTTCAATGTGTTTAGTTCTTGAGTGTTGTATAGGATTTTTAGTTAAGTTTATTGCACTTGTGTTATCACATCTAATTGGTGTTTTATCAAGTGTTATACCATAATCTTCAAGTTATCGCTTAATCCAAAGGATTTGAGCACAGCAACTTCCAGCTGCAACATATTCAGCTTCAGCAGTTGATAATGCAACCGAATTTTACTTTTTGCTAAACCAAGAGATTAAGTTACTTCCTAAAAATTGGCATGCACCACTTGTACTTTTTCTATCCAATTTACAACCAGCATAATCAGAATCAGAATATGCAATCAAATTTAATGTTGAGTCTCTAGAATACCATAATCCTACATTTTTTGCTCCATTTAGATATCTAAGTATTCTTTTTACCGCAATTAAGTGAGATTCTTTAGGTTCATATTGATATCGTGCACATAAACATATAGCAAACATGATATCAGGTATACTTGCCGTTAAGTAAAGTAATGAACCGATCATACCTCTATAGTGCTTTTGATCAACTGGCTTACCATCTTCATCTTTATCTAATTTGCATGAAGGACTCATTGGTGTTCGAGAGGTTTGACTAGATCCATACCAAACTTCTTGAGAATTTCTTTTGTGTACTTTGTTTGGTTGATGAAAATTCCCTCTTTTGTTTGATTTGTAGTCCTAGGAAGAAGTTGAGTTCACATCATGCTCATCTCGAATTCACCCTGCATTAACTTTGCAAATTCTTGACATAAGAGATTGTTAGTAGCACCGAATACAATATCATCTACATAGATTTGTACTACCAATAAATCTTTATCTTTTCTTTTAAGAATAGGGTTTTATCAACATTTCCTCTAGAAAAATCATTTTCAATTAAAATTTGCTTAATCTATCATACCAAACTCTAGGTGCTTGTTTTAAACCATAAAGTGCTTTGTGTAATTTAAAAACATGATTTGAAATTCATGATCTTCAAAACCTGGTGGTTGTTCTACAAAAACTTTCTCATTTATAAAACCGTTTAAAAATGCACTTTTAACATCATTTGAAATAAATTAATGTTATGACATGCAAATGCAAGTAATAGTCTAATTGCTTCTAATCTAGCAACGGTGCAAAAGTTTCATCAAAATCAATTCCTTCTTCTTGATTATATCCTTTTGCAACTAATCTAGCTTTATTTCTAATTACTATGCCATTTTCATCTAATTTATTTCTAAATACCCATTTAGATCCTATAACAGAATGATCTTTAGGTCTATCTACTAGGGTTCATACATTATTCCTAGTAAATTGATTTAATTCCTCTTGCATAGCTAACATCCAATTACTATCTTTTTCAGCTTCTTCAATAGTTTTGGATTCTATATGAGACACAAATGCAAGATGATTATTGATGTTCCTCATTGATGATCTAGTTCTTACTCCTTGAGATGGATCACCTATGATTAAATCCTTAGGATGACCATAAGCATATCTCCAATCTCTAGGTAGATCTACATCATTACGAGTAGTATAATAACATCATCCTTAGGTGAGTCATCATCTTTAGCTTCTTGTTTATGGTCTGAAGATACATCTATATTTAATTTTTTAATATCTCATTCAAGCAAAATTGTATCTTCCTCCTCATCAATCTTTTCAGAACTTGATGCTAAAGACTCATCAAAAACTACATGAATTGATTCTTCTACAATTAAATATTTCTTATTAAATACTCTATAAGCTTTACTAGATGTGGAATATCCTAAGAATATGCCTTCATCAGATTTAGTGTCAAACTTTCCAAGATTGTCCTTACCATTATTATGAATAAAACATCGACAACCAAATGCATGAAAATAACTAATGTTAGGTTTCCTATTATGCCATAGTTCATAAGGAGTTTTTTAAGAATTGGCCTAATTAAAGCTCTATTAAGGATGTAACATGCTGTGTTTATAGCTTCGCCCAGAAGTACTTTGGGAGTTGGCTTTCACATAGCATGGTACGGGCCATATCTTCTAATATTCTATTTTTTCTTTCTACTACTTCATTTTGTTGCGGTGTTCTAGGTGCAGAAAAATTATGATGAATGCAATTTTCAATACAAAAATTTTTAAATAAATGATTTTCAAATTCTGTTCCATGATCACTTCTAAGAGACACTATGGTGTTGTTTTTCTCATTTGTGACTTTCTTGAAGAATTCAGAAATATAGGGAAAGTCTCATCTTTGTGAGCTAAAAATAATACCCAAGTGTATCTAGAATAATCATCTACTATCACAAGACCATATTTCTTTCCTCCTAGACTAGTGGTTCTAGTAGGTCCAAAAAGGTCCATATGTAGTAGTTCAAGTGGCTATTAGTTGAAACAATATTTTAGATTTGAAAGAATTTCTAGTTTTTTTCAAATTGACATGCATCACAAATTCTATTGTTTTCAAAATCTAACTTTGGAAGTCCTATAACTAAATCCATTCTAATTAATTTTTAAATTAGATGTGTGCTTGCATGACCTAATATACGATGTTATAGCCATCCAATCTCATTTACTTTAGCATTATCAGCAATTAAGCAATGATTACTATTAGACAAATTGTCTAAATTTAAGTATACATTGCATTTCTATTTCCAACAAATAATGCTATTGTCAATGGGATTAGAAACAGTGCAAATAAGAAGCTTCAAATAAAACTTGAAACCTTTATCACACAATTGGCTAATGCTAATTAAGTTATGCTTTAAACCAATAACATATAAAATATTTTCTATAAAAGTAGATGGAGTTATTTGAATTTTACCAAATCCCATGATTTGGCCTTTGCCATTGTCTCCAAAAGTAACAACTCCTCCTCTTTTATCTTCAAGGGTGATAAATTGATTCTTGTCATCCGTCATGTGTCTTGAGCAGCCACTATCAAGATACTACTTTCTTTTTGATCCTTTAGCCGCAAGACACTCCTGCAAGATAATTAAATCTTTTGTTTAGGTACCCAAGCTTTTTTGGGTCCTTCATGGTTAGTAGCAATAAATATTTTCTTTTGGAACCCATATTTTCTTTCCTTTAAGCATTAAATTCTTATTAGATTTTCTAAAATTGCATTCATAAGATTTATGCCCATGTTTATTACAGCAATAACATGAAACATCATTTTGATAGTTTTCTTAATAAAGAAATTATTTACAAATTTTTGTTTCATGTGAGGTCTATAACCTAATCGGCTTTATCAAATATAGCTCATTGATTACTTAAAAGTAAATTTAACTTTTTGAGCTATATGTAAATCTATCAACAATATTTTTATATTTATCAATTTCTTTCTTCAAATCAAGATTTTTCTTAGAAATTGATTCTTTTTCTTTTAAAATATTTTTATTTTCAGATTTTAGATTTTTAACCTCAAGAATTAGTTCATTTTCTCTTTGAGAAGATTTAGGTTTTCAGTTTTCAAAGATTTATTTTCATTCTCAAAACCTTAAAATCACTACTAACTAACTCATTGAAAGCATCATATAATTCATCAAATGTAAAATCATCATAAGTAGTTTCAGAACTTACCTCGTTGTCATCATTCGCCATGAAGCATATGTTTACCTTTTTTATTCTTCTTCAGATGAAGATTCTTCATATCACTCCATGTTGCAATATAAGCCTTCTTCTTTTTCTTGTAACCCTTCTTTAGTTGAAGGACATTCAGATCGAAAATGCCCTGGCTTTTTGCATTCATAACATGTCAAGGGTTCTTTTTCTTGTCCTTATCCCTTTCTTTTTCTCTTTCTCCTTCCAATTTTATTCCAAACTTTCTCTTGTGGAATGGACTCCTTCTTTGCATAAATTTTTAAATTTCTTAGCTAGGAGAGCTGTCTCATCATCATCTTCATCATCACTGCTACTCTTTTTACTTTCAGTAGCCTTGAGTGCTATAGTTTTTTTCTTCTTGACTTCTTCCTCTTGATGCTGCTTCATTGTCAATTCATGGGTCATCAAGGATCCAAGTAGCTCCTCCAAAGGTAGAATATTCAAGTCTTTGGCTTCTTGGATTGTAGTTACTTTTGCTTCCATATTCTTGAAAGAGATCTAAGAATTTTACGCACCAATTCAGAATTAGTATAAGTCTTACCAAGACTCTTTAAACCATTAACTATATCAGTGAATCTAGTGTACATGCATGTGATTGATTCAGTTTGTTCCATGCTAAACAATTCATATTTGTGCACTAAATGTTAATTTTGGATTCTTTACTTGGTTAGTACCCTCATGGGTAACTCTAATCTATCCCATATTTCTTTGGCTAAAATGCAAGTAGAAATTCGTTGAATTCATTGCATCCAAAGAACAATATAAAACATTCATGGCTTTGGCATTAAGCTGAGCTATTTTCCTATCATTCTCATTCCAATCCCTTTCGGGCTTAGGAACTATTGAACCATCTACAATGTGTGGGTTGTACTAGGTCCATTTGTAATGACACTCCATAATTCATAATCTAAAGCTTGAATAAAAATCCTCATTCTTGCTTTCCAATATGAATAATTAGAGCCATTAAACAAAGGTGGCCTATTAGTGGATTGACCTTCAGCAAAGGATGAACCAGCTTGTGTTGCCATTTGGATCTTTAACTCTTGATCGCTAGATCAAGTAGAAATGAGCACTAGCTCTGATACCAATTGTTGCCTAGATGGCAACCCAAGAGGGGGGATGAATTGGGTTTTTTTAAAAAAAATTAACAATTAAAGCTTAAAACCTATTTCATAAGGATTAAGTGCACTAGTGAAGTGATGCAATAATGTAAAGCACAATAAGAGAGAGAGAGAGATAGAGACAATCACGAAAAACACAAGATATTTATAGTGGTTCAGTGTATCCCACACCTACGTTCACTCCCAAGCAACTCTTGGATCTACACTATAATCCCCTGATTATAGTTGAGTTATTTTACAAGCTCATAACTCCAACTTGTTGTTTTACACGGATCACAATGAACCCAGCCGGTTTTCATAGGTTCACCAGCACAAAACCTTAACCCAAGCTAAACTAGCTTGTCTCTGAGGTAAACTACCTCAACTAATTTAATCCCCCTGATTGAATTAGCAAACAACAAATCAAAATAAAGTTTACAACAATTAACAGCTCCTTAAATGAGCAAAAATGCAATGTAAATAAATAAAACTAGAAAAGCTTGTTTGAAGCGATTTAAGGTTAGGCTTTCTTCTTTTCTTCTTTTCCTTTCTTCTTCTGAATGAGCTAACAAGATTTGAACTCTGAATCTTGAATGAGGCTCGTGAAGAAAAGTTGAAGATTTAGGGCTCTAGCTCCTCTTCTTCAAATCGGATGAATCCTTTGTGTTGGCCCAGATGGCAACCCAAGAGGGGGGGGTGAATTGGGTTCTTTAAAAAATTAGTCATTTTCAAATAGTTTGCTTGAGATTAATGAGGGCAAATGCTAGGTAACTATAAAGTGGCAGTGAATAAGATGAGATAGAGAAGAGACAATGAGACACTGCAAACACAAGAGATTTTATAGTGGTTCGGTGCAACCAGCACCTACGTCCACTCCCAAGATTCACTTGGGTCCACACTATAATCTCTCTAGATTACAGCCGAGTTGTTTTCCAAGCTCACAACTCAAACTTGTTGTTTTCTCGGGTGCACAACGAACCCAGCCGGTTTTACTCGGGCTTACCAGCACAAAACCCTACACGTTGTTTTTCATGGGCTCACAACTAACCCAAGCTTAAACAAGCTTAAACCGAGGTAAAACTACCTCCTCTAGTTCAATCCCCCAGATTGAACTAGGCAAAAATTAGATAAGTATTGTGTGTGAATACAAAGCTCCTCAATGAGCAAATATACAAATTAAGAATAACAAGGTTTAGAAAAGCCTAATTTGAAGATAGGTTGGCTTTTGATCTTTTCTTCTTTTCTTCTTTTCTTCTTCTCCTTGCTGGAATCAAGCCTCAGCTCCGATTCTTCGTGGTTGAAGCAGTTGAGAAGGGTTGAAAAGCAAGAAATGAATCTCCTTTCTCCAAGTTGGGAAATCCTTCAAGACTTCGATTTGAACGCTTTGGATTCCTCTTGAGCCTTTTTGGAGTGGAGTGGATTTGAGCTAGAAGGTTTTCCTCTCAAGATTCAAGCTCACGGATTTTTGAAATGGGATTGTCTATCTCAGATTTTCTCTCTTTGTTTTTCAGATTTTCCGTTCTTTTCCTCTCTTCTTTCTTCCCATATTTTTGAACAATAGACTTCCCTTTTTATAGATTTCTTTTACACCATTTTTAGAAGAAAACTATCCGTTGGAGTGTACCTTGTATCAAAATATATCCATTAGAAATGAGGTAAAATAGAAATATTACCGTTAGAGCTGATCTGGCAACTTTACTTTTCGTTCCAGGTGGGTTGGAGTTAACTCTAACTTTTCTGAAGTCGGCTCTAGCTCGAGGCGTTTTAAAATGATATTTCTGGAGTCGTCTCTGGCTTTTCTGGGGTCGACAAGAAACTTTTCCAGAGTCGACTCTAACTTACCCGGAGTCGACTCTAGGTCAGGGCCAGAAAAATCGACTTTCTGCTTCATCTGTGAGAGTCGACTCTAACAGTCTCGGAGTTGACTCTAATGACCGTGCCAGTTCCGGAGTCGGCTCTGTGATTCTCGGAGTCAACTCTAATGTCTGCAATTCTTACCTAGACATTAGATTCGATCCAGAACACATTGTAACTCCTGATTTTGATCTTTCAATAGTCTTATAGGCTGAAACACTAAATCAAAATCATCAGAGCCTTCAAAAATTATACTCAAATAGTTTTGTTAATCATCAAAATCATCAATTGGGTCAACAATCTCCCCCTTTTTGATTATAACAAAAACTTTAAGTATATGCATTCAAAATTCAATCAAACTAAGGATTATAGTCATTTTAACTTTAAACCATTGAAATCAAGGTTTTGATGCCAATGTTCAATGTAAACTTTAAAATGTACATGAGTTCAATATAATCCATCAATATTGAATTGATAAACTTAATGTGCATAAGATTGTAAATGAGCTTTTTGTTAAGCTCCCCCTGCATTGAGTAGCTCCTCTTATATATAAACATCAAATTGTAACTGATAATCATTTCAATTTATTTTGCATAAACAATTAATTCTCCCCTTTCTTTCTTTCTTTATGCATATATTATTCAATATTCCTATTCAATCTTTCTTTCTTTGCATATACGCAACTATCTCTCCCCTTTTTTGTTATTAGCAATAAGGAGAGTATATAAAAAAAATTTATAATCTCAATAAAGCATAGGAATCCAATCAATCAAAATTTGAAAATATGAAATTGTATTTCATAAGCAAGAACCATTACATCAGTTGATTCATATACATTTCAAAATGAAATACATTGGATATTCAAAAACTTCCTAAGTACAAACTATCAAACTCAAAAACAAGGTCAGATGTGCTTGAATACAATTTTCTTTAGATGACCTATAATTTCCATTACATCATCCTTTTGTGATTTCTTAAAATTTTCAAGGCAAGCTTCGATTTGAGAGACTGCAATGTCAATATCCTTCTTTAATTGACCCGTTGCATGAACATATGATCCTGATCCATCGGCAATGCCTTCCATCCTTTCAAAGATCTTGTGAAGCTCAGCTCCAAAGGATTCTACAGAATTGCCTAAGGTAAAGGATAGCATGTCCAGTCTTGAATTTAGTTCATCCTTCAACTGATTAAAGTCATCTTTCAATTGATTAATTTCATTTGACCTATGACTGTCATACTCAGCAAGTAAGCTTCTTAACTGATCAAGTTGTTCATTAGAAAATCTTCCAGAATTTGTTATAGGCTGATGTGGAGGTGATGGAATAGAACTCGGTCCGGCCTCTGAAGGTCCAACTGAAGAAGGTCCCGCAAAAGATGAATCAGGGACTGATGGTCCCGCAGTAGATGGTCCCAGGATTTCTTCTAGTCTGGTTTCCTCTGCTCCATCCCTATCTGCTCTTTCCTCTCTCCCTCCCTTCATCCAAACACCATTTACCTTCTTGAATCCCATTCTATGAATAGTTGATATGCTGTAATAATCAGTGTGTCTCAGTTTTCTTAAAGGTTCATTCTCCATTAAGAGCACACCTTGGCTTCTAAAGATAAGTGTCAGAATCATACCGTATGGCAGTGTTGATCTTTTCTTTGTAGCTGCCTCTGCCATGTATCCAATCATCATGCCAGCTAAATTGACTGGCCTCCTAGTAATTATACAGTCCATTAACAACACGTCTCGTTCCGAGACATACTCGAATCTTCCTATTTTTGGAAATAAGATTCTACCATATATATTATGCAATAATTTGAGTTCTAGGCTCAACTGATTTGCAAAGATTCTTCGAACTCAGTCACATCTCTTCCTAGCATCCTTGACAGTGCACCACTTCTGTCATTAAGTTGACATTCCATTAAACCAACAGTGGGCATTTCTAATAGGGTTCCAAGAATCTCAGTTGTTACCGTAACCCTAGTTCCTCTTATTGTGCTTATCAATCCTCCTTCTCCTCTGCTTAATCCATTATAAAACTCTCTTACCAATGCTGGATAAGTGGGTAAATCTAGTGAGCACACTTTCTCCCATCCCATATCCCTTAAATTTCTTCCAATAGAGAAACCTTCCGATTCAAATAAATCAAAGTTAACTTTTCTCCCAGTGGTAATGGTCTTACCAGCTAAATGATCAACCTTAGGAGATGAGGGTGATGGTGATGAATCCTCTTGAGTGGCCGAAGAGGAAGAAGGTGATGGTTGCCTCCGAACCGTGCGTCTCTTCGTTGGAACGGATGCTCCACCGACGAATTCGCGCCTCTTTGGAGCCATTGAGAGGATTGGAAGGTTAATCAAGGGTTTTGAGTAGTTTTGGGGAAGTTGGAAAAGTTTTGGAGCTCTTTGGATAGGTTTAGGAGACGATTGGAATGATTGGGGGTCGACTCCGCCTTTTTATTTTTGACCTAGCTCGACTTAGAGTCGACTCCCGAAAACTGGGTGTCGGCTCCGAACCAGAAAATCTGTCAGCGCTCGTATTAGAGTCGGCTCCACAAAAGCCAGAGTCGGCTCTAATCACTCAGACAGAACATCAAACTCAGGAGTCGACTCCACAAACTGTCAGAGTCGACTCTAACAGTTTCAAAGATAAAAATTAAGTTTCAAGAATTTGAAACTATTCAAATTAATCATCAAATTATAGATTAATGTTCTTTAGCAATTGGGGAAACAATGAATCAAGATCTAGATAGATTTCCTTATTGAAATATCAAGATTTTTCAAGAAAATGATGAAATTTAGATAGATGTCCTTAAGAGTTTCAGAAAACTATTCCAAAGGATCACAAACTCCTAATTCTCCTCTAAGATAACAAAATCTTTCTTCACTTAAGGGTTTTGTTAATATATCTGCAAGTTGTTCTTCAGTATTCACATAATCAAGACAAATTTCATTATTGGCTACATGTTCTCTTATAAAGTGATATCTTATTTCAATATGCTTTGTTCTTGAATGTTGAATTGGATTTTTAGTAAGATTTATTGCACTTGTATTATCACATCTTATGGGTGTCTTATCAAGTGTGATACCATAGTCTTCAAGTTGTCTCTTAATCCATAGGATTTGAGCACAGCAACTTCCAGCTGCAACATATTCTGCTTCCACAGTAGATAATGCAACCGAATTTTGCTTTTTGCTAAACCAAGAGATTAAGTTACTTCCTAAAAATTGGCATGCACCACTTGCGCTTTTTATCTAACTTGCATCCGACATAATCAGAATCTGAGTATGCAATTAGATTTAATGTGGAGTCTCTAGAATACCATAAACCTACATTTTTTGTTCCACTTAAGTATCTTACACTACAACAAAAATT